>JAQZBX010001653.1:0-22760 GCA_029593785.1 Cabassous unicinctus | reverse complement strand
CACTCTTGAGGCTCTACAACATCCAACTTCGAACAGAATTGGATTTTTTTTTAAAGGTTCCCCTCTTTAAAACATATACTGGTGGCAACGGCAGTGATGGAATTAACTGTAATAAAGAGGCATCGCCTTAGCCTGAGGGTTCTCCTTCACAGCTCTTTGGGAACTGATTATACTCTAGGGAACTGGGTTTCATAGCAATTCCTCGTCATTTTCACCTTTTTTCTAGTCTGCCCCCTCAATTTTGAATCTCTAATTTGGTTGAAAAACAAATATGGTCGCCCACTTTATAATGCCCTCTAGGATTATCAGCTTCCTTGTTATAGTCTAATAGTGCTCGCAAAGTGGTTATTTTTGCTTTTCATAAGAACCTCTATATTTTATTCTGAGTGGTTCTATGCTTATGAAAGTAATTACTAAACATTATCCAAGGTCCAAATAATACAAGAAAATGTATAGACATGTTGAACATTTCTTTTTTTCCAGGCACTAACAAAGCACTTGCCATTTCATTTAATACTTACATAACTTTACGAGCCAGGTATAAGTATTATCTTCTTTTTTACAGATTAGGAAACCCAGGTTCAAAGAGTTTCAGTAATTTGCCCCAAGCCCCACAGCTAGAAAGCAGGAGAGGTGGAGTACCAGCCCAGGCAGCCTAATTCAAGAACCTACCCAGTCCTCCACCGCCTTTATCAGCAGGCAGGTATGTCTCAACCCCTGAGGCTTGTTGTAAAGAGGTGGATGGGAAGTCCGCCAAGATGATTTCACTTGGGTAATAAGTGAGGCAGCCTGTTGAATTGAAGGAGCACTAGCTTCAGAGTTTGAACGTCATGGATTCTGTACTAGCTCTCCCACTGATTAGTTGTATGAACTTGGAAACATTTACTCACAACTCTAAGCCCTCTGTCTCCTAGTCCTCTGTTTTAAATGAAATAGCATTTTTTAATGCTTAACTCATTAAAGTTCTCAGGCCTCTTTTCTCCCTCCCAAACTTATCAGTTTCCATCATTTTGGATAGGCTTTCATCATTACAACTTGAGTGAAAACAACTTATAAAATTCAATTCCCTGGGTGTAGCTTGTTGAAAAGGGTTTTGCATCTTCCAAGGGAAAAAAAAAAGTTTAAGCAGAATCTTGTGGGTCCTTTGCGTTAAATTCGGTAGGTCACACTGAAGTAGGTGTGCTTTAACACTAAAAAACGAGTTGGGTCTTCTAAATACAGTTAAGAGATAGACCCTCGGACTTCTCTCCAAAACCCAAGATGGTAATTTTTAATGTACACACTCAAGATGTTCCTTTCAAAACCGTTTGGTCCCTGCATGTGGAAAATCATTTTGCCCACAGGTTAGAGAAGAACAGAGTTGTCAGAGAACTCTCTCCCACTGGACATTTAGCAACCACAGCATTCCCTCGATCTTTTTTGGTGGATAAGTAGAAGGGGAAATGAGCATAAACTACAATATTACATACTTCAGATAGTTGCCCAAAATACTCTTCCAACTCTGGGCTATTTAACCTTAAACTATGTTAAAAATCACAAGAGATTTCCATCTCCCTGAGGTGACAGAATGCAAGAGGATATTCTAAATGACCTTTTCAGACTTGCACATCTCTTCCAAAACATTTCCCAGCCTTTCCCACTTCGTTCTCCCACCTGCCTCATGAGCACCTGCACAGTGTAGGGCCTTAAACGTTTTGGACTCTATATTAGTTGTCAATACATAGACAAGTTTCTTTTTCCCAAAGTCTCCTGGAGGAGAAGCATATTCTACTTCCTCTTAAAGTTCCTACAACTACCTATGCATTGGCAAGCAAATGATCTCAGAAGACAAATTTTATTCACAAATTCAAATTAAGTTAATCTGTTGAAAGGAGGGTAGATTCCTAAATGGGGCTTCATATAATCCTCGCCTTTGAGATCATCTGGACTCACATCCAAGTATTAGTACAGGATGAAATGATTTACAGAATCAGGCCTGGAAAAAATGGAGGGCCACTCCAAAGGGCAAGAAGCTGTTGCCGAGTCAATCATCCAGCCAGCCAGGGAGACTTTTGTAGGGTCCAAACTGTTAGGAGACACGGATCTCCATTCGGGCAGAGGAATCGATGAAAAGGTGGGAGGGATGCTGGCCACGAAGCCAGCCTGGAGAGCCGGGGGTTTTGGCAGGGCACTTCCACCTCAAAAGCAGACCAAGTCGTGGAAGGACATTCACATAAACAAACCCTGAGAACATCGGTTCTGCAATGAGGCTCATCCGTTCCCAGATCAAAGCCTGCGCCAGAGACAGGCCCGTGGGACAGAATGTCCTTTCTGGGACATCCAGCTTCAAGGGAGAGACTTGAACTGGAGCCACAACCGTGCTACCTATAGCCAGTGGCTTAGCATGCAAAGGCCCTTGTGGGGTGGGGGGCCTGCAGCTGCTCAAACAACAGACCATCGATGGAAACATAAGACAGCACAGGGAAGAGAGGTTTCTGCCTTGAGTCATCAAAAGGTTAGATCAGCTAGTTTGAAAAAAATTGCATCAGCCAACCCTAGCTTTCTATGTAATGAAGAAAGGGGTTGGAGCTCAGTATAGGGTAGTGGTGACAGCACAAGTGACGAAGCCAGGCTGCTTGGCTTTGAATATTTATTCTGCTGCTCTATGTGATCTTGAGCAGGCTGCTGAACTTCTCTATGCCTTAGTTTCCTCACTTGCAAAATGGACCTAATAGTGTCTACCCCCTAGGATCTAATGACTGTGTGACTGGCACATAAGTAAGCCTTCAAAATGTTACAATTACTATTTGAAGCCACACAGACCTGGGTTTGAACCAGGTTCTGCTACTTAGCAGTTCTGTGAGCTTGGGGAAATGATAATCTTTGTGCAAATTCTCCATCTATAAAATGGATATTAATACTGCCCTTGCAGCGTTGCCATGGAGATCTTATTTCATATGGCACACAGTAGGCATTCAGTAAATGGTGCCTCAGCTGGTTATGGTTTTTCCTGGTTTGTAATGGAGAAAGCCCACAGGACTGCTTAGACTGGAAGAAACACAGCCAGTAAAATTTAGGATCCTCTTAAGCCCCCAAAGCTTTTTCCATATGTAAAAGAGAAATATCCCAGGGGATGACCAGATCCTGGGTGTTTTTAATACACCACTTATTTTATTTTAAGAGGGAGAGGGGAGCCTGGAAATGTTCCCAAATTTAACATCTGCAGGCAGAGAGGATGACTAAATGTATTAGTACTGAGGAATAACTTTCTCCCATCTTCTCAGAAAACATCTGGGGTATTAATCCCCCCCAACACACACACACACACACACACACACTCATTCCCTACCTCCCGCCCCAAAGCTGACTCTTGGCTGACGGTTTATCAGAGATAAATGGAAACACCTGGGAGCCTGATAAGGCCAACTGAGTGTGATCAGCTGAGAAGCCCTTGGGGCAGTATGCCACTCAATATTTCTCTTTCCACGCCAGGCAGGGTGGGAGCCCGATCTAGCTTGTGACAGATGGAAAGGATCGCATTCGCATTCATTCCTTCCTTCCTTCATTCAAAACAACTTCAAGAGGTCAGCTGGCCCAGCTTTCTGCGTGAGGTAGGTCAACACCTAAACCACCAGGTAAGTTAGATGGTTATTGATTCTGCTTTTAACCATTTCCGCAAAAAGACATTCAGGATTCTAACCCTGCATTTTGCTCAGATATTTAATCATCCTCTCTTTTGTCAAATCAAACACTCTCTGGCTACAATTTCTACTTTCTACTGAGATGCAGGCTGTAATATAGTCTTTTGCACCCTGTGGCTGTTCAAAAATATTTTTATTGACATCGCCACTGTAATAATCTCCCCTAGCTTGAAAACTTTTCATCTCCTTTTCTTCCCATGTCCCCACACCAAACTAGACTAAACAATCCCCATCTCATAGGTCCTACTTGCCTTCCCTTTAATTAGCTTGCTCCTTTTCTTTCAATTTATTCCAGCTTCTACACATCATGTAGAGACCAAAACTTGACACTGAACTCTAATACTTGACACAGATCTAGTTGCTAGTAAAAAGTAAGATTATTCCCATGTGTGTTTCAGCACAACCAATACGTGGAAGTGTGATCCCCAAGCAAGTTACATAATGTCTCCGAACCTCAGCTTCCTTAGCGAGGACATCATAGAGAGCTACCAGAAGTCAAAGCAGATTTTCTAAAACCAGTGAACTCAGAAAGAGACAAAGGAATTAACTAAGTTAAAGAGGAGAAGAGAAGAGAGCAATCCTACTAGAGACAATTGCATATGCAAAGGTCCTGAGGCCTGAACTAGTACGAACCAGAATGACTAGATCCAAGGGGAAGAAGACTGGGAAATCAGGCTGGATAAGGAGGCAGGCACCAGATAACATAGGGCCTTATAACCATGGTAAAAATTTCAGTCTTTATCCTAAAGGCACTGGGAAGATATTAAAGCTATAAACAGATTTGCTGTTTTTACAGAACACTGGTTACAGAATGGGTGGACACAAAGTAGATGTGGGGGAGTAGAAGGCTCTTGCTGTAATCCAGGAGCGAAATGGTAAAAGCTTGGAGTACGGAGGCAGCAGTGAAGATGAAGAGACATGGTTAGATTTAGAAATGAGAATCAACATTACTTACTGATTAAATGGATAAGCAATGAGGGAGAGGGAGGTGTCAAGGATGGCTGCCAAGTGTCTGGCTTGCTCATCTTTGGATGGTGGTGTTATTTACTGAGAGAGGGAATGCTGGGGGAGGAATGGGTTTAGGGGAGAAGGGATGAGTTCAGTTTTTGGATGTGCAGAGTTTGAAGTGCCTGTGAGATGGCCAAGTCGAGATGTGAGATAGGCAATTGGCTTTATGGATTGGGAGCTCGGAGGAGAGTCTAAGCTGGAGATGTAAATTGAAGAGTCATCAGCATATAGATGGTTATTAAAACCATAAGTGTCGATGATATCACAAGGGAAGGTGTAGAATGCAAAAGAGCAGAGAGCAATGGATCAAGCCTCGGAATTTTCCAATATTTAATAGTCAGTAAGAGAAGGATGAGCAAGGAAAGGACTGAGGAGAAAGTCCTGAGAGGTAGGAGAAAATTAGGAGAGCAACAGGTCATGGGATTCAGAGGAAGGTGTATTAGGAAGAAGGAAATGTCAACAGTGTGGCTATTATATTCTTTTATCCTTAATGACCTCAATCAGGTTACATTCCTATTGGATTTTCAGGCTTGTGCACAGTCCTGGGTTTTTTCTACTTGGAACCTTGCCATCTTTCCTATGCAAAAATATGGTATAATAGTGGGTGTTGTGGCCAGACTTTCTATCCAATGAAGATGATTAAAGAAAGCCTGGGTTACACCTCATTTACACAGAAGCTTCTGCTACCCAAGGAACATGAAGAATTAGGAAAAAATTTTTAAAAAGGAAAAAGTAAAAAATCCCTGAAAAACCCAATGACTATCACTGAGGCCTGGCCACTAATATTCATGTATTTACTGACAGGAGCCCTTATTTAATTTTCACTTAGAGCCATTTCAACCTTTATTGTATAAGTTCTGGAAAAGTAAACTGGAAAGACCCAGATGCAGAGGGGCTAGGGGGAAGGAGGAAGATTACAGAGATCTGCAAAACTTGTTAAAGTACAGTCAGTGATCATGACAAACAGATTAAAATCCATAAAAAGCAGGCAAGGGAAGTAAAAAAAATTATAGCAGTCTGAATCCATTTAGTATAGGGACAAACATACCCTACTCCTCAGTAATCCTTGGGGAAAACATCAAAGTATAATGCCCGAAGGGAGCAGATGTAGCTCAAATGGTTGAGCGCCTGCTTCTCATATACGAGGTCCCAGGTTCGATCCCCTGTTCCTCCTAAAAACAAAACAAACAAATGAAAAAACCCACTTGGGGGAGCTGATGTAGCTCAGTGGTTGAGCGCTGGCTTCCCACATACGAGGTCCCAGTTCAATAACAGCACCTCAAAAAGATAAACAAATTAATAAATAAATATAATTTTTAAAAAAACATGGTGGTGGTTTATCATGGACTTCCATCCCTTGCGTTTTTCATAAACTGGTAGTTAGAGCCCAAGGCTCAGTCAGATTCACGTTAAATTTTTTTGGAAAGAATTCATCATAGGGGATAGGAACATCAGGAAGTATATAATGCTGATGCTCTTTTATTCTATGTTAATGAGATCGATGGGTGGATTCAGATATCATCAGCCTTATCATCCATTATAAAGTTTCCTGCTGGCCTTTCACCTAATAGTTTTGCAGCCATTGATTATCATTGTCTCTATGATTTCATTAGGGATTGAAAAATCCATAATGTGATAAACTCTACAACACAAATAACCTAGCTTCTTCAACAAATAAATTGCAGGGAAAAGAAAAAAAGAAAAGCAACAGAGAGCTCTACAGATGAAAAGAGACTTCAGAGACAGCACAATCAAAGGCAGCATTTAAGCCCTGGCTTGTTTTAAACAATCTATCTGCAAATAAACATTTAGGAAGCAGCTGGGGCTGGAAATGTGATCTTATTTAAAAAGTAATGTCATTTTTCAGGTGTGATAATGGCATTGCAATTACATATTTTTAAAAGTCCTTACTGAGTTGCATGCTGAAGTGATGAAATTTACTAGGTGAAATGATAATGACGTCTGGTATTTGAGGCAAAATAATCCAGTGGGTGGGAGCGGTGGGCAGTGAAGGTACAGAAAGTGGGTTTGTTGAGAAATGAAAGAAGAACGGCCATGAGCTGTTAAATGTTAAAGCTGGATGATGGGAACATGTGAGGGTTCTTTATACCACGCGTTCTACTTTGGATAAATGCTTGAAACTGTCCATAATTTAGAATAACAAATATTTTATTACAGAAATTAAAATTATAGAAAATAAAATAATTTAAAAGTTTCCTAGTTTAAAACTAAGGAAAAAAACAGCCATTTCTTTTCCATCTTATTAGTTTGGAAGGAAATATCTCCAAAATGTCTTCTTCAGCAGGGTGTACTACACCACAACTGAAAACGTTATTTTGGAAGACATGGGGAATACAAAGAAAAATAAGAAGAGACAAGCCTCAGGGTAATGGAAGCATGCCCCTCTCTTATCTCAGTTACTGAAACAACCAAATTAAAACAAACATTCAGGGAAGAAATCCCTCCACACTATGATGGGTTAAGAGCTTCAATACCTCCGTTAGAAACCGATTTCTACTTGGAAACACTCCTGGATGTCAGGTCAGGAAGCAAAGCCCTGTGACCTCTGAATTATGACTCAGAATCCTGGCTTCTAAGGGCGTACTGAGACTGTTTGGGACCACAGGGCTCTGGGACTCGGGGGCCTCCTGTCTGAAGCCCACTTCTCTTGCCGTCCTCCCTCCTTTGCTCCATGTTCCTCTGCTCCGCCCACCTGCTTGCTAAGGGCAATAGCAATGCCAGTAAGTATTCAGGGGAAGCTTAAGGAAGGAAAAGAAATGCTCATGGAGTTCAAACTACCAAGGAATGGCCTCTTTTCACTTCCCAAGTGACTTCAGACAATACCAGCAAATCTCTTTCCTCCGTACTTGTGCTTGCAATTTCTATACAGGTCTACTGTCACTCCTTCAGCTCCCCTGCCAGGCAGTAGAAGGTCCAGCACCTTGCCCCTCTGCAGCTCCCTGGGTAGGGAGACGACAGGGTGGCCTAGGCGGGGTCTGAATGTGACTTAACTTTGGTCCACTGAGTCAGCGGAAGGCACTGTCAGAGTTACACATGGCCTGAAATCCTGGGGGTGGCTGGGGGTAGCAAGCTCAGCAAATAGCCAACATCCATTTGAGGTTTTCTTCACCCCCCTCCCACCCCCACCTGTGTGTTCTCTTAAGCCACAGCCCAAGCTCAAGAAGCTCATCACCCACTGAAATCCTACTTATCTTTAAGAGCCAGCTTAAATGACACCAAATCCATGGGCCTTTCCCCAACCTCCTTGTAGAGCTAAGGGTCCTTCCCTCTGATTCCCACAGTCCTTTGCCTGTAGAGCTTTTATAACCTGTTTACGCATCTAGAACCACCACTAGCTGGTTAACTCAGTCAGGGCTAGGCTGCCTCATCCTTCTGTGCATCCTGCCCAGAGCCCCCTGCCTCCTACGTGTGCTGATAATGTAGAAGAGCCCTGCCCGTTGCCTTCCAACCCTCTTCCACCACTGTCTCCCACTCCCCATCCCTCCTGCCTCCTTCCTGCCACTCTCCTTTTCTATACTATCCCTTTTCCACACCGCTTTCACTCTTCCCCTGAGTTGAGACCTGAGAGCCTCAGGAAGAGAGGGTTTACTCTCATGCCAGGGCCTTGGACCGTATCCAGGGATTTTCGTGTGCCGAGCCATTCAGCTGGCGACAGCTGAACTGGATGAGAAATCTTGGCCCCACCCAGGATCCTCGAGCTCAGCTCACGCTGCCTCGTGTGCGCATCACTGCTTCCTGGATCAACAAATTCCTGGTTCGGTCAATAGGAGCTTTGTGAGCCAAACAACAGATGCCGGCAGGGCCTCGAAGGCAAATAAATATGGTCATCCAAGGTTCTATCGCACTGTGTATAATTCAGAAAATTCAATTATGGTTTCTCCAGCAAGAGGACCACAACCTCGGGCCTGCTACACAGGCCTTGTTCTCTGGTGCCCACAGGGTCGACCCTCACACCTTCACGTGGTCACAGGCACTGCAATCCTCAGGCATACCATGGCCTTTAGAAACCTAACTGGGTCCTCCTAAGTTCTGTGCCTCCAAATTTAAAACCATTTTTCAGCATCTGGTATAAAGACGTGGGGAAAAAAAATATTAACTTAGCCCAAGACACACATAGGTATGGAATGATGAAGCGTCATGAGCACAAATCCAGAGTCTGGATGCATTTGAGGCACAAAACGGCAGAGCAGGACTCTCCTAGAATATGCAGGGTCGGGATTAAACCTTTCTACTGCCTAGAGCAGCGGTTATTAACTTGGAGCTTAGGACCCCCTCCCCAAAAAAGAGAGGCTGATGGCGCACTGGTTAGGAGCATGGACTCTGGAGCCAGACTTTGCAGGTTCAACTCCCAGATCCCCCATCTAGTTAGCTATATGATTTCAGGCTTCCCTTTCCTGTGCCTCAGTTTCCTAATCCATAAAGTCAGGAGGATATCAGTAGAAAGAATATTGGTTAGCTTGGCTTTGGAGTACAGAGTATTTTAGACTTCTTGGCAGAATTTATTAATGACAGCACTTGGCTATTTTTCATGGCTCCACTTGTAATTCTGTGCCTGCGTCAAGATCAGAATTGGGACATGTTACACATGTACTGCTCTGCGTTGGTTCTTTTTTATTTTCTTAGCAAACCGTATTTCTTTTTCCACTCCTCATTTTTCTGTGAACTTTAATTAAGCCCTCTCCCATCCAGAGAGTAAGGCAAGGGTTAGGTTTTGTTTTTGAAAAGCCTCACAAACTCACACGGCAGCAGGTTTTTCCACAGTTTGACAGTTCCAGTTCAGCTCTGCACTGCTGATTTATAAGACACTGAGCTCATTGGTTTTCTCCTCTGTTCTCCCCCAGTCATTTCTCAACCGAGTCACACTGGCTGGAAACATCTGAGAAAGAAATTTACTGAGATGCACAGACAGCCTATTCACATTTCATAATTTTCAGGAGCTTTCACCAGAGGACTCCGTGGTAGCTGTTAACTCAGGCACAATCCCTAGCCAGTGGCCCTCGCCCCATCACCTCCCCCACCTCCCCCACCTCCCCCAGTGGTTCAGACAATGCTGGGTCCCCTCCCAGCTCAGCTGCTTTGACTTTAATGCTAAGCGATGGGGCCAACACTGCACACACTGTTCTCAAACCTTGCCGGCCTCGCCTGTGACAGCAGGATTAGACAGGAAAATATGGACGGAAGGCACCCAATGGATTTAGTGATTTAATTGTCTGAGCACTTAAGAATTCAGGATTAATTCCACTTTAAGTGCCGTTGCTTCTTTCTCATTAACAGGATTCTATTTAAAATAATTCATTTGAATAGAGACCTAATCTGGGCTCAGAGGAATGCCTTTGACTCATCTATCTCCTCTTTGCCCCTTCTTCTCTAGCCAGGCCCTCTCCCCGCTCCAATTTTGTCCTCACATATAGAAACCTCTAATCTGAAACCGGTGTTTCTCACTAAACTCTCCATTTGTGCTTGAAGCAATTTGCAATGGGCACTTTCTGCGTCTTGTTCTCAGACATGTCTTGGTCGATTAGTGCAATGTCACAGCCGTGTGTAGTTATTGTAACTCCAGCTGTGAGCTGTTAATAATAAACTTACCCACAGGACAGTCCTGCCATATGGTTGATGGTCAATCAAGACTAAAATATGCATTAGGAAAAAAAACTGCTCCTGTCAACAGTAAGTGGGAATAGGTCACTGGTTAGTGTGTGGCACGTACCAACCACGTTTGAGTCAGGGTTGTATCTCCCGCATCCTTGTCCTTGGCTCCTACTCTACAGTGTTTGTCCTGAGACACAAAGGAGTGATAACTAAAATGACACAGCTGGAACCAGAAGACAAGCAGACAAAACATGGTGTAATGTATAATATGGGTTGGGGAATAGGGATTTGTTGAAAAGAAACATAGCTCAGATTCTTGACTAGGAAAAGGAGACAGATCTGCATTTTGGTCATGGGAAATGATCTGTGTGCTACAAGACAAATTTTATTTAATGGGGGTTTTGAGACAAATAAAAACAAACTGATTTGTGGCAAATGAGTGAAAGAGGAGCGGTAAACCACTTGGGTGTTTCCAATTAACGTCCTCCACATGACGCAGGACTTGTTGATGACTTTGGTTTGGTTTTGAATTTTGGATTTGGGGGAGTGGAGGGGAAGCGGTTTCCTTGGCAAATAGCTGAACCTTGGCTTTCTTCCCCCAGCTCTAACTACCACAGTGGTAATGCCAACAAGGTATCTGCCTGTTTTACTGGCGAAACTGATACTTATACGTCAGTTTCATCTGAAATGGCAAAGAATCCGTGCAGAATGGTGTCCCAGGAAGTCAGAAGCCAATTATTTCATTCGGTCTGTGCTTTTTTGGTTGCTCCTTTGTCTAAATAAGCTCTTAATACAGAATCTATAGTAGATACCTCTTGATGATATGCCAGGCACCGGATACTAAACGATATACAGCAGTTCTCAGTTCAACATATTCTAACTAAAATCGGGTTTAAGCAATACATGCAACTTTGCCTTTGAATTCAAACACGCTTTACAACTTTCAAGAACGGAACCTTTTTTTCTACTTTCTTTTCTCTTTTTTTCCCCTCTTGGTCAAGAAGTGAAACAATGCCATCCGACTAACATCCCTTTTCCATAGAGAGGAGGAAGTATCTTACCCACTAAAAATAGAAGATCTTTTAATTGTCATTCAAGGGGTAATCGCACAATAAAGACCTTATTAAAAGCCTGGAGATTGTTTACTTGCTGTGGAGCCTCACTTGATTACTTGATAATTAGAAGCACCATGCTAATGATGGGATTCGAGTACTTGAGGGTTGTTTTCGCTGAGGGGGTACCCCATTCAAAGAAAGCATTATTTGTGGTTACACTTGCTACTGGGAAGGCAAACTACCCAGTTCTCCTTCCATTTTCTTTCTCTATTTGCCTTAAAATTGTTGGAATGCAGGGAAGACGCCCCTGTAGGGAGACAAACACACCACACTTGCACAAACACAGGCTCACACGGTAGCTTCTCCTCTTCCCAGTTAGGTGGTTGCTAAGAACGAACCAACTTTCCTCTCATCCTGAGGCTGCTTCACTAACTCAGTATCAACAGGGTGACTTTGCCCCCTGGGAACATTAGGCTATAGGTGGAAACTGTTTTTGGTTGTCACAACTGGGGTTGGGGTACTGCTGGGATGGAGTGGATAGAAGTCAGGGATGCTGCTAAACACCCTCCAGTGCCCAGAAGGGTCCCCCCACAACAAGAAATTATCCAGCCCCAAATGCCATCGGTGCTGAGGCTGACACCCTGAACTAGCTCGATGAATTTAACTGAGGTGATAAGAGTTTATGGATTTAAGTTCAGCAAAAAAGCAACGAGAAAAAGGGGTACCAAATTCCTCTCTTTCATCATTTCACCCTCACTCAGGCCACCAAGGCACTGTGCCTGATCCCGGATTCCACCTAGGCCAACTTTCTCTGTGATGCTCTAAAGCCGGAATTGGCAAACTCTGGCCTAATGCAGCTGCCGTCTGTTTCTGTACAGCCCAAGAGCTAAGAACGGGTTTTAGACTTTTTAAATGGTTGAAAAAAATAAAAAGAATATTTTGTGACACGTAACAACTATATGAGATTTAAATTTCAATGCCCATAAACAAAATCTCACTGGAACAGTCACGCGCGTTTGTTTACGTATTGTCTCTGGCTGCTTTGGGGCTACAAGAGCAAAGATGAAGAGTTGCAATCATCAGAGACTTTATGGCTTACAAAGGCTAAAATATTTACTATCCAATGCCTTACAGAAAAAGTTTGCCAACCTATGCTATAAAACCTAAGTGCCAGTTATGTGGGTCGTGTAGCAGACAGACTCAACAATTCCTGGAGGTCTGGGCCATGCCCACAAATAATCTTGCACTATTTCTGCATATAGTACTCTCAGACATCAAAGGTGGCTGCAGGTCACTGAAATACAAGTTGTTTTTCTAATCTTCCCATTCATTATAACGTTCTTCCCCTCAATAGAACTTTCATCACTGTGGGTTCAAAACTGGGCTTCCCTCTCAGTCCCCTTGCCCAGAACTAACCAGAAGCAAGGACAGGAAACCATAGGGAAAAGCAGGAGGGTCTGGATTATCCTCTAACTGGATCCTTAACCATGAGTAATTGAAAAAAATATAGAGAGGAGCGCAGTTAGCCCCAAATTCTCAGACATGCCCCCGAGTTTGACATCATCTTACTATTACAGAAATATTCTGGGCAACAAACAAGAGTATCCTCCTGTAGCCCCAGCAAAAATGGGTATTTAGGGATGTCTGCATACACCCACACAAAGAGCTTAGCTAATGTGGGATTCCCCAAGCACGGGGATCATTGCAGTTTCATCTCACCAATATAAAATAGAAAGGAACGTGGTGCAAAAATCCTGTCCCTGGCAACCGTGCGTGCTGAAGGAGTTAAAAAAAAACCCACATGCTGCATTCTAGTTTGGAGGCTTGACGGGGGCACACAGAGGAGGCTGTGGGAATCCAGAAGAGGGAGAAATCATTTCTGGATTTGGAGATGATAATGATAACATCCACCATTTACTGGGTGCCAGGAAGTATTCTGAGGACTTGACATAGGTCCTCACAGCAAGCTGAAATGTTGAAAGTACCTGACCCATTTACAGATGCAAAAACTGGGCTCCAAGAAGTTCAGTAACTTGCCTAAGCTCACAGAACTAGGAAGGTAAAGAAGCCAGGATTCAAACCATGTCTCTGTGATCACTCTTTCCTCCATGTTGTGGGGATACGACATGGAAGAAGTCGAATGTGAATGGGCCTAAGAAGGATGAGTAGATTCATATTCGCAGATTAGAGGGAAGAAAACATTCTAAGTAGGAGAAAGTAATACAAATAAAGAAGGGACTCTGGAATGGGAACGTTATATTAGGGGTGGTTTAAGGATTGAATCGAGCAGACTCTTGGAAACACAGAGTTTGCACCAAGGCAGTTCCTACTGGAAAGGTTTGATTGGTGCCCAAACATTGCCAAATGCAATCACATTTAGGAAGACAGCTTGCAAAACCTTGACATTTGATGTTGAGACCATGTAGAAGGAATGTGCTATGGCACAAAGATTGGTGGACTAGGCCCAGAGTCTAGGCCTGGCTCTGCCACTAACCAGCCCTGTGACGTGGAGCAAATTCCCGCCTCTCTGAGTCCTGCGGACCAAGGGATGGATAAATGGCCCACCCAGTTGTGACGACTTCTGTAGAGTCACAGCCTGGAGCGGCTAATGTACATTTGGCCCAGTTTTCTCCCTTCGTTGAGGAGTGAAGAGAACACCAAGGTGCCTGGGCCTAGGGCTCATGAATGTAAGCTCTAAGAGCATTTGGGTATTTGCAGCAAGGCATCAGGATCTATGACATTACTTCCCTCTTCTGCACGAGGTCAGTTTGCATTCTGGGGTCCCAACTACCAGGGTGTTAGTGGCTGTGGTGGTTGTTTTGTTTAGAATAGTTACCAAATCCCAATTTCTCCAAAAATGAAAGACGTGTGTTTTCAGGTGCTAATTATCTTGCTGTATGATAGAAACTGGCACCCACAAATTGTGTTGACTTTAAAGGAGGAGACATGAGAATGAAAATGTCTTCCCTTCTACACCCCGCTTCTGATCTTACGTGCCGAACTGCCTGACTGAAACTTGGCCTCCGCCAGCCCCACAGCCCCATGTCCATGTAAATGGCAGCGTGACTGGCAGCTGTCCTCAGGGGCAAACAGGATGCACCAATATTTACAAGCAGAGACAGCCCCTGGCTTTGTTGAATAACCCCATGCACCTAGTTTTACTGTTGCTTCCTTGCCCGCAGCACAGAGGAGTGTGAGGTGTGTGCTTATTTCAACGGTCCCGTTCTACCTTAATCCTCCAAAAGTCCCAACTGTACTTCGCGTATTTCAGCAGGCACAGTATAAGCAATAGCACCATTACTTACGAATATTACTTATAACGAAGGAGAATGTGACTGCCAAGTGACATAAGTAATTTAACTTTATATTAAAAATGTTTGTATAGAAATATATATAGTCCTTAGGATGTGCCTAATTTTTCTATACAAACACCCCATTTTTTAAACAGTTGGGTAGAGAAAATAATATTTTCAACTTTTTCTTCTGTGTGAACTTTGTATATACAAAATTAAACAAATGTGTGTGTTTATAATTTTAAAGATGCACACGTGTAAAACATTCTATCGTATATTTATATACACAGTTGATTTAACTGAAAGACCCTATATTTACATCTTTTAATTGTGTTATGTGGGACAGTGCTACAGACGCTGTTTATGTACATGACATTCATGATTGAAAACCAAGTGGTTCAGTGGAAGTTAGTTCTTCATGGGTTTTGAAACTATTCCAGACGTAAAAATGAAGTCAAGTGCCACTGAGGACGAGAAGGTGGGGAGCTGAATGCCTATTGATTCCAAAGTACTTAATGGGGGTAAAAGGAAAAAGAGAGGGAAAAGAGCCCTACTTCAGACAAATCACAAGCTCTGTGTTTATTTTGCCCATTCAGGGAAAGAAAGCAGCTTTCTGCTCCTGTCGACGTGTGATATTTGAAAGAGGAAGAGGCACGGGGTAAGGACTGGGAGGTGGGCAGCTTTCTATGGAAGCTCCATCCAACACTTTTCAATGAGGATTCCAGAAGGCACAGCCTGTAAATGCCTACATTGTCTTCCCGCTCTGCAGTCACAGGCAGCTGAACATTTTTCTTGGTATGCCCACAGAAGGTTTTTTTTTTTTCCTGCATCCAAGATTTCAGGTTTTAATACACACTCTGTTTGGAAAAATCCTAAAATCAGGAAGGATGTGGTCTCAAGGGCTGAAGTGTTTAGCCACATATGGAACACCAGCTCGGTGGAATGAAGTGGCACATTTATCAGGACTCAATGTGAGAGGCTCAAGTCTAGGGTCCTGGATGGACTGATTTGAGCTGTACTGTTCAAGGGTTGCTGAACTTCTTCATCCTCTCGAGGTGGCTGCCTTTCTGTATTGCTCTTCTCAACTGTATAGCTGCCTCTAGCCTTTGGCACATATTATCAATGCCACTGACAATTCTGCTTATTTTCCCCTCTCTTCATCAGCAATTCAGCCTTATGAATCCAATAAATATCAGACTAGACTTAAATTATACATTTGCGAATTCTCTGTCTTTCCCTCTGCTGGTTTTCAACAGCTTTGGGGCAAATGATCATACCCAGGGAGACATACTGTGTGCACAGATTAGTGTCCCTAGGGAAGTGCTGGTAATATTTATTAAGCCAGATCAAGTTGTTCTGGAAATCCATGCTGGAGTCCTAATCTTCAAATATTGAAAGTAGAGGCTCTCTCAGAACTGACACTTGCTCTCTATTTCAAATTCCAATGGCTGCTGAAAGCAACAAGTTAAAAAATTTTCTGTTCTACTCTGTGGGTCTGCCACAAAGTGGGAGAGGCCGTGGGATGGGCAGAGTGGGAGGGTGATGAGCTGGACTTTGACTCTGTCCCCAATTCCCACCTTGAGCATATTTATTCCAATAACGTCAGGTTAACATAATCATGACGGGCAGCCTTGAGGCTTAAGATAACCAGGAGTGTGCAGGCTGGTTGAATGCACCAAAAGTTCAGGCTTCTGCTGGCACCAGCTGGCAGCTCCACCACCTGCTCCCCAGCAAAAATCCTCCTCAGTCACAGCCCAGAGCCAGTTCCCCCAAGCCAGGCCACCACTCCATTTGGGGGTCCAGCATCACAAAGCCTCAGCTCTGTACTCCCAACATTTAAAAACCCCAGTAGGCAAGCTCTGACCTCTCTGGTAAAGACAAAGTATATGGTAGAGGCCCCAAAATAGGGAAGGGAGAAGGGACGTCCAGAAACTGTGTCCAAAGGAACAGATTTCAGTAATTGGGGAAGGACAAATTAGATTCAGAAAGAAGAAAAGGTATGATTAAGGGTTATGGGGTTTATGCTGCAAGAGAAAAATATCGTCTTGTCCCCCTTCTCTTGTCTCTTTCCCTCTATGCTAAAGGTAGGATATGCAAAGAAACAGACTTGCTCCCATGACTGAAGCTTTTGTCCACTGCCCGTGAAGAGAGAGAAGGAAAATAAGGGAGACCAGACCACCTCTCCACCACCTACAAACATCACCACCATCATCACTACCATTGAATGATTTCCCCTACCCCTGTTAGAAAATGTTTAAATCGGGGAGAAAGACAATCCTTAAATATTTGAGGAGGACTAAAAGTCTTAGCTTGCTAACAGTGTTTTCACGCCGGATTTATCAGGCCATTGTCTCACGGTGGACCCATAGAGTACAGGTGGGGCAAGCCCACTCCTGCGGGTTTGAGCACTCTGCTGAACACTGCTTTGCTGGGAACAGTCAGGTCCTCTAATTCTGCCAGCCTGGAAGAAGAATCAGTCATAGATCTTCCTACACCCACTTTCTCCTTTAAGTCCTCACACCTTGGCTCTCTTGTCCAAATTGCAAACAACTTGGCCTGCTTTCTTTCCTCTCTTTTCAACTTGGGCTTCAGTATCTTTTGCTCTCTTTGCTGCCCCATCAAGTCTCACCCTGAGCACAAATGCAACAAGGTCCTTGGTCCTGTCTCTCTCTGAGAAGCACACGGGGCATGCTCACCAGGCCACTGGAAATTCACCTTGGAAAAGGGGGAATGCTACATGCTGTATTCCACTCTTGGAGTTCCACAAGACTCATGAGTCCGCAGTAAAGGTCTTGAGACTTCTAACAGTAATGAAGCCTGCTTAACTGTCTATAAATCGGAATCATATAAACTTGTTTGACCATATAACTCCATCTTTTGAGTCATGCCTTGTATCATTTTGGAAAACTGTCTTTGGAGGAACATGTCCCAGGAAATGGCACTGACTCAGAAAGTGTGTCTATCAATGAGCCAAGTGTTTATTATATGTCATGCCTCAGGAAACAAGCTCCCTCTTCATCCTCCTTTCCCTCCACCCTTCAAAGAAGGGTGCAGCAGTTCTGCTAAGGCTCTAGGTACAGATCCAGAGTAACCAGCAGGGATCTCAGCCCCAAGTCAGCATACTACTGCTACTACTACTAATCCCAAAAAACTCCAAGAGGTTCCTCCTATCTGCATTAAAGGAGCAAAGACTTATGGTTGTCCTGCAAAAATCCTTTCTCCCCTTCATCCTCAGTAAATGGGCCTCTGCTTTTGGGCTGGACATGTGGCCACACTAAGACTACAGATCTCAGCCTCCTTTGCAACTTCCTGTGCAACTCTAGAAAGTGCATGTGCCGCATCTAGGAACCGTGCTTATAGGTAAGGGACAAGCTCTTCTTTGCCTTTTTCTCCTTTCTGCTGCTAAAATAAGGATGTGATGGCAGAGCTTAAGCAGCCATTTTAGACCATGAGGTAGACGCTACATGCAGAGCAAGGTAGGAGACTGGGTCCCTGACATTGTAGAGTAAGGTATCAGCTCCAGACCTACACATCTGGGTTGCTTTTTATGTGAAAGAAGATTGTTTTTAAATTATTTAGGCTGCTGTTACTTTGAGGTTTCTGCTACTTCAGCAGAATCTAATCCTAATTGCTTTGGCTCTTCTCTTCACCTAACCCAGGAGACCTTTCAAGTGTTTGTCAAAAGCCCAGAGTATTTCCTAGAATAATCTGTCAGAAAGTTATCTTGACTGGGAACAAGTTAGGATGACCCCTTTTCCCCCTAACTGGAAATTCTCTCCTGATGACCATATGCCCCCTCTATACTAATCCTCTCTCACCCAAGACCTTCACAAGGAGAGCAGGAGTCCATGGTTGGCCGAGCAAGCCTCCACACCACTGTGATTAGCACGTCATCAGACCCAGGCCTGGGTGGTCTAGTCTGAGAGGCCATATGTTTTCCCACTCTTTGCCCCAAATAGCCATTCCCTCAGTTTGCCAAACTTTTGGTCTTCATATGTTCACTTGGCTGTATTCCCATTCACTATTAGCGCCTTTTCTACATGAGCCATCCAATTTGTTCATTAATATAAATGCACTAGCTATTCTAATGGACTGCGGCGTGACTTCTGATTCAACTTCACACAGCTTCTCAATGAACACAGATCCCCAATTCACTACACAGCCCTTTCAGTGGATGCTATGTTTAAAGCCATGGTGCAAAGGCCAGTAATTCACATGAAGGCAGAACTCGGGCTCTGCCACCCACAGGCACAACCTGAACTAGGCAAGCTCTGAGCCAATGACCATTGGCTGGTATTTGGTTCACTGCAAGAAACTAAAGCATAATAATGAGCAACCCCATACGTGCACTTAAACAAAAGCATAATGAATCTTTTTTCATCTCTACATTTATGACATATACGACTAATGTAGATTATTTATATTGTGTGAGAGTAAAACTGGGTAACTCTATGTATATACAAGCATTTGATTATAAACCTCTTTGTTTATACCTTTATTGTAGCAGTTATCCAATGACTGGAATTAGATAGCAGTCAATGCATGTGCTGGTACTCTGCCTTTAGGCTGTAAAATGCTTGCGGCCCTTTTGCATCCATTGCAGTACCTAGTTAGTGCAGCAGTTAAGAAAGAACAAGTGTTTCAGATTCAGTTAGCCCTGGTTTTGAATCCTGAATAGCCATGTAACCCTAAGCAAGTTACTCAAGGATGCTGACTCTGAATTTCCTCATCTAAAATTAGGGATAATAATACATGCCTCTTAGGTTGTTGTGCAGATTAAATTAGAATAATATATGAAGCTGTCAGTAAATGGGAGCTGTGATTAAATCACAGTGACACAGTTACTGAGTGCTCAAGAAATATCTAATTAAATAGAGTTTGTGAGAAGCAAGACTCAGTCTCCCTAATCTACAAATTCTTCTGTACTTCGCCAGGTCCCCTCTCTAAGACATTTAGTCATATGTCATATTCTGACATTCATGTCAGAATAACTGGACATTCATTTGGTTATTCATTCAACCAAAAAATATTAAGTATATACTACCTGCCAGGCACTGGAAGAGAAGCTAGGGATACAGAGATACATTTGACCTGGGCCCTGCCCTCAAGCTGCTTAGACTCTAGGGGAGGGATAGACATGTAAATCAATAAGTGCTATAAAGGGGTTATAGGTGCTATTCTAGAAGTGCTATGTATATAGCGAGTGCCCAGAGGAGGGAGTGGCCAGCTCTACATATAGGATGAAGGTGTGAAGATGGCAAAGTTACTAAAGGCTTCAAGGAAGAGATTACCCCAAACTGAGTCTTGAAAAATAACTTGATATTTGTCAGGCAGACCATCCTCAGCGCAAGGACCAGTGCAAGCAAAGGCAATGGGGAGAAGGGCATTAGGCTGGTTTGGGGGACAATCAGCAAGTAATTCCCCACGGCTAAGGGTGGATGAAGGAGAGGGTACCAGGGTGAGATTTGGAGTTGGAAATGGAGCACAGGCCAGCTGAGGGAGCTTAGCCCATATCCTAAACAGGAGGGAGCTCACTCACTCAACAAATGCCAATCTCCAACCAAAAGAGATGGACAGAGAACCCCAGCGAAGGAACCACGTGGCATAAGTACTGACCCAGATGTCTCATACCCAGAAACAATGGAGCAGCTGGGTTCACCCACCTAGGTTGCAGGGTCCTTTTTTTGGTGTTTCTGTTTTCTCAGAAGTCGGTTCTCTGCTAGATAATGGTTAAATATCTGATTTTAAAATCCCAGGTATCATATCACTGCACATTAATTCATATTATTTATTCTATGTTATGTATGTGCATTTAAACAGACTTTCTGAGGTAATTCTTTAAACCAAAGAGATAAACCCCTAATGGTGGAATTTTAAGTACAAGAATGTGGTGTTTTACCACTTGTGTTAGTCAAGAGTTCTCCAGGGAAGCATAACTGACATGATGTAAATATTATGAGATTTATTCAAGAATTGGCTCGTGTGATTGTGGGGATGGGCAAGTCTGAATTCCACAGGGTAGGCAACAAGCTGGGAACTCCAACGAAGGTTTTTGATTCCCCAGGAGAAGCTGGCTGGCTGAATTCTCTGATGGAAATTCTCTCTTCTAACTGCTGAAATCATCAGCTCTCCTTTTAAGGCCTTCAACTGATTGGATAAGACTTCTCTCATTGTTGAAGGCCATCTCTTCAGTTGATTGTCGATGTCATCAGCCATAGCTGCAACCAACTTACTGATGCTTTAAGTCCATGAAATAGCCTCACAGTAACCATCAGGCCAGTACTTGCTGGACCAAACAACTGGATGCCAAAACGTGGCCAAGTTGACACATAATCTTAACCATCACACCACTAGCCCCAGACTGTGGACTCAGCTCGTTTCTTGACGTTTGTTGCTAACAAAAAGGTTTACAGAAAAAAAAATTGTACCCTTACAAGGCTGAGAACGCATATTACAGTCATAAGTACAATTACATACACTTTGACTCAATCCTAGTGTTTGGCAGGTGGTAGCTGCTTAAAAAATGATGAAAGGGAAGAAGGGAAACAGGAACAGAGGGAAGAAGAGAAGAAGATCTCATCCATAATCTTTACTTACATGGAACTCAGTGGCTAAAAATGGATACTTTTCTGTTCCTAAGAGGGCAGAACCAGAATAAGGGACAAAGATATCAAATTTATTACCACTAACCCTTTTATCCTAAAATTTAAAATACCTGAGTGTACAAAAAGTTCCATGTTGTATGCTCTTTATTGGATGCATAGATCTATGTTTATGGAAAGTTTTAATGGTTGCAAAGTCAAATTGCAAAAATGATTCATTTTTTAGTGATCTTGATATATCATGCTGCATTCTAATAAAATTTTCAATATTGGCTGTGATGTAGATTATAATGCTAATGTCTCCCATGGGATCTAGTGAGCAGAGCTCCTTTGGTAAATGTCCTAGAGTTAAGGTTAATGCTCCAAAGTGCTGTAACTCACTGACATTTAATACTAGCTGATGCAATATGAAAAATTCAGCAGCAAACACAGGCTGGAGAGAAACTCTTCTTCAAGCTTTGAAGTCCAGGCAGTTAACAGAATGCATTCTCCCCATACTGTGAGATCAATATGGTTCTGATACCATTCCCACAGATACACAATGATTTAAAAAATACAACCAAAAAAAACCATGGAAATAGTGGTATTATAATTTCACGGGACCTTCAAGAGGTAATATTGTAACAAGAAATGAAACTTGAACTCTTTGAACTGAATTTTTTCAGGAAAGCACTTTCAAACTCTTGAAAGTGAAACATCAAAGTTTGAAGGGCAGATATGAAAAAGGCTCTCAACTCTTACACCAAAATGACACAAATTCAGTCTGACATGTACTCTTAGTGGGTTTTGAGTGCCAACGAAGATAAAAAGGAAAAAGACTCATGCTTGTCCTCAAGGAACGTAATACAATTATTTTTCAACTTATTGAGACTTTCTTCTGAATTATTGTTCCCTTCTGTCCTCTGCCTACTCCAAGAAGGTCTGTGGTGGTACCTGGTTTTTAAAGGTACTTTCTTAAAATTTTCAACCCCTTTTATTGTAATAGGAAATCCAAAGTCTAACTACAAAGAGAAAATCTTTTTTCACCAATCAGTTTAGCAAAGACCCAGGAGTTTGGTGGGAGAGGAAAGATGTATGGCCTTCATAGAAAGTGATTTGGTAACATTTACCTAATGTTTAAATGCATATACAAGTAGATCAGCAACTCCACTTTTAGAAAGGTAGTGCTTTTTGCAAGTGTTTTGCTCACATGTGATAAATATGCATGTCATGTATATTTACAGCACAACTGTTGTAACACCAAGAGATTGGAAACAGTGTCCATCAATAGGGGACATGTCAATAAACACACTCATAAATGAATAAGAATCTTTAATGACCAAAGAAGCTTTGTATTAGCTGATCTAGAACCACAGCCAGACATATTTCTAGACAAAAGAAACAATGTGCAAAAGAGAGTATATCATGTGTTCCCATTTATGTCTACAGTGATGAGCTCTTTGCTCCATCTCTTCTCTGTCCCAGACAATCCTCATCTCTGTAAGCAGGTTAATTTTCCCAAAAATCCACTTC
>JAQZBX010001652.1:0-80149 GCA_029593785.1 Cabassous unicinctus | reverse complement strand
AACCTTTTTTTTTTTTTATGGATGTTATCATTGTTATAACTGTTATACAGATAGTAAAATATAGCAACTAAAAATTTTCAGTGGTTTACAGTATAGTTTACAATTTAGACTGTACAGTTCAATAATTTTTTATGATATTTACCATGTCCTGTGTCCATTAATGTAAGGTAATGAAGAATATTTCCCATGACCATTACATACCGCATTTGAACTTTTCTGTGCCTTGCTCCCCACCGCCTGGGGCATATGAATGTTCCCTGTCTTGGCTCATGGGATGACAAGATTCATATTTACATGTCCTGGTTATTCTAACCTGTCCTTCTTAATCTACCCACCTGTTAATCTTGCATGACTGAACCTAGTAAAATCTCTACCCACCTGTCCTATCCTTCAATATGTAACTATACTCTTTCAATTTACCATAGATTATGTCCATATGGGTGATGGCTCACAGCCTACCCTTCTCTCTTTCTTCTTTGTTAGCCTATCTTTTGGTCAGTGGGTCTCAGAAACTGTTATCTTACCTCAATTCAAATCAATGAGGTCATAAACTGTTCTTCCTTCAATGCCTGGCTTGCTTCACTCAACATAAGATCTTCAAGATTCATCCATGTTATTCCATGTGTTAGCACTTTATTCCTTCTAACAGCTGAGTAATATTCCATTGTATGTATGTGCCACATTTTGCTTCTCCATTCATCTGTTTATGGGCACCGTGGATGATTCCAACTTTTGGTAATTGTGAACAATGCCGCTATGAACATTGGTGTGCATATATCTGTTCGTGTCTTTGCTTTCAGTTCTTCTGGGTATATACCCAGTAGTGGAATTGCTGGATCATATGGAAGATCTTTCGTTAGTTTTCTGAGGAATCGCCAAACTGTTCTCCACAGTGGCTGGACCATACCACAATCCCACCAGCAGTGGATTAGGTTTCCTATTCCTCCACATCCTCTCCAGGACTTATATTCTGCTGTTTTTTTGATAGCTGCCATTCTGATGGGTGAAAGATGGTATCTCATTGTGGTTTTGATTTGCATTTCCCTAATAGCTAGCGATGTTGAGCATTTTTTCATGTGTTTTTTTAGCCATTTGTATTTCTTCCTTGGAGAAGTGTCTTTTCAGATCACTTGCCCATTTTTTAAAAGGGCTGTTTGCCTTTTTATTTTCAAGATGTAGGATTTCTTTATATATGGAGGATATTATGCTCCTATCAGTTATATGATTGCCAAATATTTTCTCCCATTGGGTAGGCTGCATTTTTATTTTCTTAATAACATCCTTTGAGGAGCAGAAGTTGTTAATTTTGATGAAATCCCATTTATCTATTTTTTCTCTTGCTGGTCGTGCTTTGGCTGTGAAGTTCATGAAACCATTTCCTATTACCAGGTCCTTTAGATGCTTCCCTACATAATCTTCCAAGGTCTTTATGGCTTTGGCTCTTATATTTAGATCTTTAATCCATCTGAAGTTGATTTTTTATAAGGTGTGAGATGGTATTCCTCTCTCATTCTTTTGGATATGGATATCCAGTTCTCCAACCACCATTTGTTGCAGAGGCCATTCTCTCCCAATTGAGTGGGCTTGGTAGCCTTGTCGAATATCTGATGATGGTATATGCGAAGATGTATATCAGACCTCTCAATTTCGTTCCATTTGTCAGTAGGTCTATCCTTGTGCCAATACCATGCAGTTTTGATCACTGTAGCTTTGTAGTATGTTTTAAAGTCAGGTAATGTGATACCTCCAATTTGATTTTTCTTTTTAAATATGTCTTTGGCAATTCAGGGCCTCTTACCTCTACAAATATATTTTGTGGTTAGTTTTTCTAGTTCCTTAAAAAATGTACTGTTGATTTTTTTGGGATTGCATTAAATCTATAGATTAGTTTGGGTAGGATAGACATCTTGATCATGTTTAGTCTTCCTATCCAAGAACAGGGAATATTTTTCCATTTTTTCAAGTCTTCTTTGATTTCCTTTAACAGTGTTGTGTAGTTTTCTGTGTATATGTCCTTTACATATTTAGTTAAATTTATTCCTAGGTATTTGATTCTTTCAGTTACTATTGTAAATGATATTTTTTTCTTGATATCCTCTTCAGATTGCTTGATATTGGTGTACAGAAATGCTACTGAATTTTGAGCATTGATCTTGTAGCCTGCAACATTACTGAAGTCATTTATAAGTTCCAGAAGCGTTGTTGTAGATTTTTCAGTGATTTCTATGTATAAGATCATGTCATCTAAAAATAATGAGATTTTTAGTTCTTCCTTTCCAATTTGGATGACTTTTATGTGCTGTTCTTGCCCCAGAGCTTGGCCTAGTACCTCTAAGACAATGCTAAATAAGAGCGGTGATAGAGGGCATCCTTGTCTTGTTCCCGATCTCAGAGGGAAGGCTTTTAGGATTTCACCATTGAAAATGATGTTGGCTTTCCATTTTTTATATATATCCTTTATCATATTCAGAAAGTTTCCTTCTATTCCTATCTTTTGTAGTATTTTTATAAGGAAAGTGTGCTCTATTTTGTTGAATGCTTTTTCTGCATCTATAGAGATGATCATGTGATTTTTTTCTTTCAATCTTTTTATGTGGTGTACTACATTGATTGATTTTCTTATATTGAACCATCCTTGCATACCCGGGATGAAACCCACTTGGTCATGGTGTATAATCCTTTTGATATGTTGTTGAATGTGATTTGCAAGTATTTTGTTGAGGATTTTAGCATCTAGGTTCATTAGAGAAATTGATCTGTAATTTTCCTTTCTTGTGGTATCTTTGTTTGGTTTTGGTATTAAGGTAATGTTAGCATCGTAGAATGCATTAGGTAATATTCCTTGTACTTCTATTTTTTGGAAGAGCTTAAGCAGAATTGGTGTTAGCTCTTTCCGGAATATTTGGTAGAATTCAGCTGTGAAGTCATCTGGTCCTGGGCTTTTCTTAGTTGGGAGGTTTTTGATAACTGAGTCAATTCTTTTCTTGTAATTGGACTGTTGAGTTCATCAATTTCTTCTTTCATCAATGTAGGCTGTTTGTGCTTTTCTAGAAACTTGTCCATTTCCTCTAAATTATCATTCTTGTTGGCATATAATTTTTCAAAGTATCCTCTTATGATACTCTTTATTTTAGTGGAGTCTGTAGTGATATCCCCTTGCTCATTTCTTATTTTGTGTATTTGAATCTTTTCTCTCTTTTTATTTGTTAGTCTGGCTAAAGGTTTGTCAATTTTATTGATATTCTCAAAGAACCAGCTTTTGGTTTTGTTTATTGTTTCTAGTGCTTTCTTATTCTCTATTTCGTTTAGTTCTGCTCGAATCTTTGTTATTTCCTTCTTTCTATTTCCTTTTTTTTAATTTTTAGTTTGTTGTTGTTTTTCCAATTCCTCTAATTGTGCAGTTAGGTCTTCAATTTTAGCTCTTTCTTCTTTTTTTAATATATGAATTTATGGCTATGAACTTCCCTCTCAGGACTGCTTTCTCTGCATCCCATAGGTTTTGATATGTTGTGTTGTCATTTTCATTAGTTTTAATGTAGTTGCTGATTCTTTTGAGATTTCCTCCTTGACCAACTGTTTGTCTAAGAGTGTGTAGTTTAACTTTCCATATTCTTGTGCCTAACCTGTTTCTCTGGCCCTTAGTAATTTCCAATTATTTCCATTGTGGTCAGAGAAATTACTTTGTATAATCTCAATCTTTCAGAATTCATTGAGAGTTGTTCTGTGGCCTAGCATGTGGTCTATCTTAGAGTATGTTCCATGTGCACTTAAGAAGAATGTAAATCCTGCTGTATTTGGGTGGAGTGTTCTGTATATGTCTATGAAGTCCAGGTCCTCTAATGTATTGTTGAGAGCCTTGGTTTCTTTAGTGATTCTCTGTCTAGCTGTTCTGTCTAGTGATGATAATGGTGTGTTAATGTCCCCTGCTATAATTGTAGAGGAATTTATTTCTCCACTTATTTTTTTTCCAGGGTTTGCTTCTTGTATTTTGAGGCACCCCATTTGGGTGCATAAATGTTTATGATTGTTCTCTCTTCTTGAAATATTACCCCTTTTATTAATATATAGTGTCCTTCTTTGTCTCATATGATAGTTTTGCATTTAAACTCTATTTTGTCTGATATTAGAATAGCTACTTCTGCCCATTTTTGGCTATTGTTAGCTTGTAAAATGATTTTCCAGCCATTCACTTTAAGCCTCCTTGAATCCCTGGGTCGAAGGTGGGTTTCTTGTAGACAACATATAGATGGATCATATTTCTTTAACCATTCTGCCAATCTGTGTCTCTTGATAGGTGAATTTATAACACATTCAGTGTTATAACTCATAATGAATGTCTTTCTTCAGCCATTTTTCTTTGGATAATTGCATGTCATATGTTGTTTTGTTTTTATTTTTTGTCATGTTAGTTGCTTTTAAACTCTCCTCCAACTCTCTCCCCCTTGTTTTTTCCTTTAACTTGTAGAAATTCCTTTAGTGTTTCTTGAAGTGCAGGTTTCTTATTGACATACTCTCTTAATTTCTGTTTAACCGTGAATATTTTAAACTCTCCATCATGTTTGAATGCCAGTTTTGCTGGGTAGAGAATTTGTGGTTGGAAGTTTTTTTCTTTTAGTATTTTGACTATGTCACACCACTGTCTTCTTGCCTCCATGGCTTCAGCTGAGAAATCAGCACTTAATCTTATTGTGCCTCTCTTGTATGTGATGGTTCTCTTTTCTCTTGCTGCCTTGAGTAAATTTTCTTTGTCTTGAGCATTGGACATTTTGACAAGTGTATGTCTTGGAGTTGGCCTGTTGGGATTTATCCTTTTGGGGGTGTGCTTTGCTTCCTGGATATGCACATCCATCTCTCTCAATAGGGTTGGGAAGTTTTCAGCCATTATTTCCTTCAACACTTCTTCTGTACCCTTTCCCTTCTCTTCTCCTTCTGGGATGCCCATAATGTGTATATTCGAGCATTTTGCGTTGTCGGTTAATTCCCCGAGTCTCTGCTGGATTTTTTCTATCTTTTTGTCTATTTGTTCTACTATCTGTTTGATTTCAGATATATTGTCTTCCACATCCCGAATTCTTTCTTCTCCCTGTTCAAATCTGCTGCTATGTGAATCCAGCGTCTTTTTGACTTCTTGGATTGTGCCATTGGTCACCATCATATCCATTATTTTTTTGGGATTTTTTTACATTTTCTTCAGTATGTTCTCCAAGTGTCTTCTTTATATTCTTAATCTCTTCCTTCACTTCTTTAAGTTGGTCCATAATATTTGTTTGGAAAGCTTCGATTACTTCTTCAGTGATCTGCTTCAGTTTCTGGTTTTTAGTTTGTTTATTGGAATGGTCCATGTCTTCCTGTTTCTCAGTGTGGTTTGTAATTTTTTCTTGCCCTCTAGTCATCATTTTATTTTGATGGATTCATTCAGTTGATTAGCTTCTGTGTCTGCTGTAGAGTTTTATTTAGCTGGTGTTTCTGTGTGTGTGTAAAGTTTTCTCTTTGATACTTTTTCTTCTTATTTTATTTTCTTGCTTTTTTCTATGTTCTCTTGAAGGCAAAAGATTAGGTCTGGAGGAATTGAAAGATGTGAGAAAGGAAGAAGGATAATAGTAATATTGCTAAAAGTTAGAAGAGGGGCCAAATAAGACTTAATGAAGTGAATATTTAACTCAAGAAGGCAGTGTAGAGTAATAGGAAAGAAATTGGAGTACCTTCAATGGACTGGGAAACAAAATAGAGGAATATATATATAATGATTTAGAGGGCTAGAATTATGAGGAGGGAGAAAAAGAGTTAAGAAAGGGCTAAAAGGCAAAAGTTAATATTAATAAAGAAAGAAAAAACAAAATAGAGGGAATAGAAATTGACACCCTTGAGTTGTGGGCTTATGGAAAAAATTTGAAATTTAATAGCCACAACAGAAAGCAGAGGGAAGAAAGATGAAGGAAGGAAAATACATAGTTTGGAATACAAAATCAATATATAAGGAAAATGAGAAATTACTGAAGAAGAAGAACAGCAAGAAGAGAGAATCTAGGGGCACCTAATTTTAAATAATTGAAAGAAAGAAGAAAGGGGGGAGGAAAGAGGAAAGAAAAGCAAGAGGCAGGAAATAAACAGAGAAAAAGCAAGCAACCACACTGGCAAGCAGTCAAACAAAGCTAAGGGGGATCAGTCTTCCCTGGGGTCCCTTGGATCCTCTTAGCCTACTTGTGTTTATCCAACAATTTCCCTGCAGGGTTTTTATATGCAGGTCCTGAAGAAGCTTTTGCCTATTAAGCTAAATTAAAAAGAAATTATTTTTCATTTATTAAAGGAACCGTTTATTTATTTATTTATTTACTTACTTACTTACTTATTTTTTTGGCATAATACAGGACCAAAAATAAGTCCTTTTCTAGACCACCTTCCTCATGGAGGAGGCCATAACTGGGCTCCTGGAAACTAATCAAGCACTTCCCAATTTCTGCATACCCCAGGGATGCAAAAGTCTGATGTTTGTCAGTGTAGAAAGCTGAAAACGGCAGACTCTGGCAGATTCCACCTTTCTGGATCAGAGCCCCTGCATCATCGGGCTGCATGTAAATGAGGTTAACTCTGCAGATTCGCCTCTCCCCTCAGCCTGGCACTGCTTCAAGCTGGTTTATCTGCTCCCCAAAGTTATGAGGGGGTCCAGGCAGCCAGATCAACACCTAAAATATCCCCTCTCTGTTTTATGTCAGAACTCTCCCTCTCTTGGAGATTGCCCCTCTTCCTAGTTCCACAGGCCAGGGTAATCCCTGGGCTGATAGGCTAATCCACTTCCTAGAAGATTAAACCCTCCCCTCCCCCGGGTGCTGATTCACTGCAGCTCTTTTGTTCGTCTAAGATGCGGGGGGCTTCAGGAAGCCAAATCCCCAGAAAATAAAGCTCTCTTACCAGAGTTTGCCCTTCAGAAAATGCCCCCAGCCCCAGAAGGCAAAAGACTCTGAGAAAAAGCATGTCCTCCTGACACTTTGTTGGACATCCAGTATCCAAAACTAAGCCAATTTTCTTGTTGTTTAAACAAATGAGTGTGGGGTATTTGTCATATCATTTTTAAAACCTGAGACATTATATCTACAAGATCACAAGCTAGTGAATGCCAGAGTTAAAATTTGCACTCATGTTGTTTGTCTCCAGATCCTACATTTTTACAAAATTTTCTAGTGGAGATATCTAGGCAATAAAAAAGTAAACTAATAAATAATCAAGATAAATTCTTACAGTGAGAAGTGCTAAAAATGAATGAAACAAGTGATATGACAGACAGTGACTCAGAGACAGGGGCCACTTTAGTTTGGGTGTTCAAAGAAGACCCAGGAGAGAATTTGAAGTGTTTATTTAATCATGTGCAGGGATGAAAGCAAACAAGTAGTAAAGACAGGAGTAAAACCACTAGAGGTATTTGTAGTTATTAGAAAGTGGATTTTATTTGACCTGGATTAGCATCATTCTTCACACTCTTCTATTCTGACACAAAGTTCACCAACAGTCTTAACTGTATTATTATAAATTCAGCTCTACATTGAAATCAGGATAAAGATAAACAACACAATTCCTCCAGCAACATTCTTTTTCCAGAAAACTCTGGGTATCCTTTGTGGTAGTTTCTCTCTTTGATGGACTCCTTGATGCAGTTCACAACACAGATCTCCAGTTTCCCTCTTCATGGACTACTTTTCTTCCTATCATGACATTTTTTTTCCCCATGTAAATGTTCTATATTCACTTAGAGCAGTTGAGCTAAGATGATTAGTAGAAGGAATGTTATCTGTTTAACCAAATTTACACCAAATTCTAATTAGCCTTTTCATGGTTTACAAATTCCTGCACAATTTCTCCCTACCCAAATACACATCTCTATGACCTCATCTGGCCCCACCATTCCATGTTCACTGTGTTCCATTCACAATGGCCTCATTCTGGCCTTTGGACTTTTGTGGTGTTCCTTTTCCTTTACCAAAATGCTTCTCCTCTAGATCTTCACATTGCTGATGTGTCATTACTCAGTCTGAAATTCAAATAAATTACCCAAGGTCACAAGCAAATGAATGTCTTAGGTGGGATTTGAAGTGATGTAGTTTGGCTCCGGAAGCCAAATTTTCCAACCCTTTCAAGTGGAAAGACAGAGGTGAAAAACAAGTAAACATATAAAAAATTGAGATAAGTCCTGAGTGTAAAAACTTCTAAAAATATAGGGTTCTATTTAGAGAGGATTTCCTTAACACCCATTGTGAAAGTATCCTGTTTCCTTGAGTTACTCTCTGTCACATTACTCTGTTAAATTTCTCTACATAATTTTACAATGTGATTCATGTGTTTATTGTTTCCCTTTCCAGCAAATAGATTGCAAACTTCTAAAAGTAAATGTGTTTTCTTTTTTATTGACAGAAACTACAACAAAAGTTGGCACAGAAAAAAAAAATGCTTAAAAAGTATTTCCTGAATAAATAGTCATCATATTCATTTAGCCTTCTGAAGAGTAATTGCTTTTGTAAAAAGGAACCTTATCAACTGGAATCTTATGAAATTGTTGGCATTCCAACCCTCTTGTTAAGTGTAATGGAAAACTTAGATTATTTTAGAATATAAACCAGGGTTCTTAGTGAGGACTCAGAATCACCTCTAGTTAGTTTAACTAGAATGGCTTTATTATATACAATTAAGTACTTTTAACACTCTTTAGGGGAAGCAGCTGTGGCTCAATTGGTTGGGTTCCCACTTACCATATGGGGGCCCCTGGGTTCGATTCCTTTGGCATCCTGGTGAAAGCAAGCCAGTCCCCATGGCACGGTGAACTAGCGCAGAAAGATGGCACAACAAAAGGAGACAAGCAGACACAGAACAATGAAAAGCAAATGGACACAGGGAGCACAAACAGCAAGGGGTGGGGGAGGGAAATAAATAAAGAAAGATAAATCTTTAAAAAAATGTCTCTTTAAAATGGCTGGAGTCAGCATCTAGATTGAGTGATGGTGGAAATATGTGGAGAGGGATGCACTTGGGGCTGCCTGTATGGAATATGAATATGTTCATGTTGTCATGGGGTGTTGTCTTGGTGGTGAAGACCCATACAATTACTGAAAGAATATTGAATTCCCATCCTGGTAAGTCCTCCTGCTACATTCTCTAACAAATGGCAAGATTCCCCAGAGTACATGGAAAGTGCCTAGTAGGACAGACCATTATGCCAGGGCCTTGACACTGATAGTTGTACTTATGAACCTTGCTCTTATGAAATTGACACTTAGCCTAGTAATATATGTTGCCTAAGAGTTACTACTGAAAGCCTCCTTCCTTGTTGCTCAAAAGTGGCCTCTTTCTAAGCCAAACTCAGCATATAAACTCACTACCTTCCCCCCCACCCACCCCCAGGCATGGGACATGTCTCTTGGAAATGAGGCTCCCTGGCATGGAGGGATTATTAGCAAGCACCAGCTAGCCATGCATTTGGAAAAAGACCTTGAACAAAATGCAGAAATATTAAATACAAATGAGTTTTTATGTCTAAGTAATTTCAAATTCTGTCAGGAGGTCATTCCAAAAATTATGCAAGTCTCAGGAGGATATCATTGATGGCCACAGTAAACAGTGCCTAAAACAGCAGGGCTCCTGAGGGCTCCAGAGGCATCTAGATCCATAGAAAGGGCAGACAATCTCAGGAATTTGACATCCTGTCAGTGGACCATACATTGGTATATATGTTTCCGAATGTAACAGAGTTAGACTCATTTGTAATTTCCCTACAAAGGCTCTTCTGCCACTTTTATTTGAATCTAAAATTAGCACTATACTTGTGAAATATATGTCCCAGAGACTTAAATCTTCAGGCTATTCATATGCCAATTGAACCCTGAATCTCAGCAGAGGTGTTTCACCTACTCTCCACTTCATTGGTCACTCCCAGGACAACTAACAAAAGAATGATTACCGACAACATCCATCCCAAAAAATAGTATCTACAACTGCTAGCAAGACAGTTCCATATATCTGCCCCATGGGATTTAAACCCCATCTCAGTCAGAAACTGAGTAGGCACCACCATCTCAAAATCTCATGAATGAGGAATAAACAAACATAAAGAAGGAATGCAACTATAGACTAGAGAAAACTTTATTATTCTAGCAATAGAAGAACTTCTGTCATTTATATAAAGGCAGTGGCCACCAAGGGTTCTGAGGGAAGGGAGACTGAAGAACAGGTGTAACATGGTTTATTTTTGGGACATTGTAATAATCTTGCATGGCATTCCAATGATGGAAATAAGGCCATTATACATGTTGTAAAAATATAAAATCATGTGTTAAAAAGTGTAAACTAAAATGTAAACTCTAGGCCATTATTAGTAGCAATGCTTCAATATGTGTTCAAACATTGTAACAAATGTACTGTATTAATGAAAGACATTGTGAATGGGGAAATGTTTGGGAGGAACAGGGGGTGGGGTATATGGGAATCTCCCTATATTTTTGATGTAATATTTATCTAATTCAAATCTTCTTTCAAAAAAAAAAAAAAACCTACATGGGAAAAAGGATTGAGCCACAGGGAATGACATTCAGAAGCCCACCTTATATGACTGTCCTGCTAAGCAAGCTGCTGCTGCTGACACCACAGTTGTGCTGCCAGTGGCCAAACAGAAAAGCTCCTGACTTTTTCCCTGATTTCAGAAAGAACCTGGATTCTGTTGAGGCCTCATCAGTACTCAGCCTCATATGACTAATTTCCCACTCAAAGACTTGCACAGCTGTACCTGTTTGGCACAACCCAAGTCATACATCTGTACGCTACAGACATTGTATTTTCTTGGTTTTTATGTTTGGAAAATTGTGTTTTCTTGTTTTTTATGTTTGAAAAATGGATTCACACATTAGGAAACTAACAAAATTGGTGGGATGAATTCACAACAATTTTAGTAGTCATACAACCCTTATATTGAGTGCATTTCATGCATGAGAACATATATAAATTACTCCATAGGTAGTTTTTTTTTATTTCTACAAAACTGTATTTTGCCCTAAACATAGGGCAAAATGGCAGACATAAAGGATTCCAAGGAAGTTGGAGAGTAGGAAAAGTATCACAGTTGATGCTATAGAAAGTAATAGTCATATATTCATGTTACTTTTACAGAATACCTGCTCTTCAAGGCATTTTGTCAAATGTTGAATTAGAAAGGTACATGAATAGAATAGTCTTTAATCTTCTGAATCTAGAATAATATAGCATGTGATTTGTTAGCAATTCTCAAGTAGTTCTTCCACCTTGATATTGAGATGTTTGGTCAAATGCAAGCCTCCTTAATTGCAAATTGTTTTTCTAATTTTATTTATTGTCACTTTAAAAGGATTTCAAAAACAATCCAAATCCATTACCAAATATTGTACTGTCCTCAGCATTTGTTTCCTATTCATCTCTTAAATTTCCTATTTACCCTTCAATATACTCACCTTTCAGTGTCTTAAACTTGAACTCTTTTCAAATTTAGTCCTTCCACATGTAACCATTCTTCCCATGGTAGTGATATACCATCCTTTGAATCTCCACTTAATATAATCTTTATAAGCAACTTTCTCTGCCTGCCTTATTGAAATGTAGAATTCTTCCTCTTATTTCTGTCATAGTAGTATGTTTTCTTTATTGAACTTATCACAGACTGTAACTACTTTTAAAAGTCATTCACTTATTATCTATTATAAGAATGTAAGGTCTATGCAGGCAGGACATTTTATTTTTTTTTCATTTTTAATAAATATTGTATCCCTAGCTCATAGCATAACATTTGGCACAATATAGCTTTTCAATTATTTTAATAATGTATATTTGGAGAAATATTACTTATTACTTCTAAATGGAGATTAAATTTTAACTTATCTGCATCAATTTGAGATTATTTTATGAATTCCAAAGAGAGAAAGTTTATGATTTTAAGCTAATCTCTTCCTGTGGGTGTGATCCCTTTGATTGTATTAAAATCTGTTGAGGGTCCTTTGATTACATTATTTGATAAGATCAATTTAGGGCTTTTGATTGGACTATGTCAGTGAAGCATGACTCAGGTTCAGTTTCTGCACCTTTTTTGGGTCTGATATAAACCAAGAGACACAAAGGGAGAGACAAACAGACACAGAGGAAAAGGAAGCCACCATTTTTGATTCTGCCTTTCTGAGAGAGGACTAAAGGATAGCTTAAGCACAAAGCCCCCAAAGGCTGGGCCCATGGAGCAGCTCAAGAAGAGACAAGTCCAAGCCTGAGTGTCCACAGCTGAGCTCAAACCTTGGCAGATATTTGTGGCCATCTTGCTTCAACACATGGTGGACTCGATATGAACTTTCCTTGGCTGCCTTGGAATTATAAATTTTACTGCAAATAAATTCTTTTTTAAAAAGCCAACACATTTCTGGCAGTTTGCATTGGCAGCCCATTGGCAAGCTAAAACTATATATAAAAACATTTAAAGACAAAAGTAATTGAGTATTAATTAAAAAGAAAGAAATGTATGCTATAGTAAGATGGGAAAATAAGTGAAAAATTCAAATTATTGTAACAAATGAGTGGCTGATATGTTATTCTTAATTGCTAATACTCATAATTTTCTGTGGCTACTTTTTCTCCATGTTACATCATTGTAAACCCAATTATGTGACTGGTTTAGCAGCTTCTTTATATTTTGATATTCTTTAAAAATTGTGTAGAAAATCCCAGAGATTGTAATTAAGCAGAAAGTAGTCTTTGACATTCTCCAATTGCAGAATTCAAAAATAAATGTTGTTAGAAGGGATAAAATGTCCAATGTTCTTTGCCCATATAGAAGGAAAAAAAAGATTATCCTTTTAAAAACTGTTATAATTACTTCATAAGATGATTTATTAAGCTTAAACAATGATATGAAAATAGTCAGAATATAACCCATAAAATCTAACATGATTATTTTGTGCCATAACAAAATGCTCAAAATCTCATGTACAACTAGTTTGGCCAGTTCAACACACTAGAATAAGATGGAGAAATTTTGAACTGATGTTCTTTCTTTATCAAAGATTTCAGAAAAGAAGTTACTTGGAAAGAATTCCCTCATAAATGTGTCATTTTATCCTCTTAGGTAGATATAGAATATGTTTTCCTATTTAATAAATTAACCTAACAAAGGAAGTTGTTATTTTTTTTCTGTTTGCATCATGGAATCCCTTTCAAATAGATGCATAGTTCAAATAATTTTCTGGCATATTAAGAAAAGTCTGGGAAGAAAGTGGATAGAAAGATATATGAAATCAAACTTGTTCCCAAGGAAAAATGTAGATTTTTTCCTTCTGTGGTAATGCTGGATTAGGTGACAAATTTCCAGTTCCTTATGTGTAAGTTATAGTGTCTCATTCAGAGTATGAACAAGGTTTAGGTAAGATTTTAACAGTTAATAGTGGAAACCAAGCTTTGTGATTATGTTAATCTTCTTATTATGTAAGAATTTATGGCACTTGAACTTATAAGATTTGAAAACATGAAAAAACTTCTTCGTGACACAGAGGGGCTTTGAAGAAAATCCAAATTATATGCCATCTGGTTGTTAAAAATATGTGACCTTTGAAAAAGTGACTGACTATTCTGAACCTCAGTATTTTTAACTATAAAGTGAAGATAATATTTACTAATGGAAGGATTAGGGGTATACTAACTTCATTAAAGACATAAAAATTGATACATACTTTTGCATAACAAATCATAGGTGTTCTTGCAAAGCTATTTTTTTAATTAATTTTTTGTCTGTCTCAGTGGAACTAACGGAATGAAAGATTAGTTTACTTAGAATGCTGTTCTACATTTCAGACAGATATAAAGTTGTTTTATATATGTTGTTTTGCCAAAAATTGAGCTTTCAGATATTTTATAAAAAAGATAAGTTGATTTCCCCTGGTGTCCTGACATTGTGCTGCATATGCTCTCATACATTTTAGCTTATTAGATGCTCAACAAAATTCAGTAAGTTGCTACCTTAATCTCATTTTACTAATTTGCAAAGTATGAGTCAGAGTGGTGACTAGCACTTATTTATTTTTTTTTTAATTTTAAAAAAAAGATACTTAGATTACATAAATGTTACAACAAAAAATATAAGGATTCTCATATGCCCCACTTCCTGAACCTCCCACACCCTCCCACATAAACAATGTTTTTCATTAGTGTGACATATTCATTGCAATTGATAAACGCATCCTGGGGCATTGCCACTGAGCATGGACCTTAGTTCACATTGTAGTGTACACTCTCTCCCACGCAGTTTTGCATGTTATGGGATGATATAAAATGGCCTATATCTGTTGCTGCAATGTCAGTCAGTACTACTCCCAAGTCCCAAATAAACCCTCGTATGACAAATGTTTTTCCCTCTCCCTCCCTCCAGAGCATCCAGTGGCGACTGCCTCCACATCAATGTTATAATTTCTTCCATTGCTAGATTCACAATATATCTATAGTAGAATACCAGTAATTTCACTCTAGTCCATAGCTTCTTCTCCAATTCTGAGGATTCTGGGATGGTGATGTACACTCCTCCTTGAATGGACAAGTGGTTTCGATCTCATACAGCTGATGGATGGGACTGTCTTGCTTGCAGTTGTAGGCTTTCTAGATTCCTTGGAATGGTGGTTGTCAATCCCCACCTCCTTGTTAGCTGTCTTGGGTGATTCCAATGAACTGGAGGGTAGGTGTTGCAACTCCACTGAGGTTCCGGGTCCACCTGGCATATGGACAGCCCAAAGATTCTAGTGTCTTGGATGTAAATCTACAAATTCTATCAACAAGTATAGGTTCAAATAGAAAGGACAGATGAATCATGTATAGGGAAGCCTTAACTGAGTCCAACTCTGTCACTCTTAGGAGCAAAAACTTTAAAGTAGGGCCCATTGGCAAAGCACCAAACTCTAGAGCTATCTGCCCTGACCATAGGGCCTGGGTGTCTCCAGAGCACCCAGGAGCTGTACTATATTGGGTAGTATCTACTTTGGCAGTCTATGACATCATGCTGAGATGTGCATAAGCATTACCTCTGGGATAATCTCCTGACTCATTTGGAGTCTCTTAGCCATATAAAATCATTACCTTTTCCCCTTTTCTTCAAGGTCTTTTTCCACTTGCATTGCTAGTTGGTGCTTGGTAGTAATTCCTCAGTGCCAGGGAGGCTCATCATCAGGAGTCATGTCCTACACTGTGGGGAAGGTAATGCATTTATATGCTGAGTTTTGCTTAAAGAGAGGCCACATTTAAACATGTTACAAGGAGGCTCTCAGGAGACAATTCTTAGGCACTCCATAACACTAGGTTAAGTTTCAATTTCAAGAGCAAGGGATCATAAGCATAGTCATCAATATCAAGGCCTCATCAATGGATCATCCTCCTTTGCCAGTCATTGCCCCAGCACTTGGTGAACTATTGCTGCTCCATTATAGAATGTGGTAGAGCTCTCCAGGATGGGAATTCAATATACTCTCAGCTATTGTGTGAGTCTCCCCCCATGGTGACAATGCCCCATGAACATTTGAGCATATTTATATAACTTATATGTATGCCCAGGTGAACTTCCTCCCATGTATCCTCCTTCACTGACATCCTACACCAATGATCCTCCCCTGCCCCAGGTGTAACCCTTCTGCAATCCAAATCTTCTTCAAAAATGAACCCGATAAAATAGCCTAATACAATTAATATGAAAATTAAATAATAATGATAGTTTTAAATATAAGAAATAAAATACAAAAAAAATTTTAAAAACTAAAAATAAAGTTAAAAGAATGGGATATTAAAAAATAATGTAAAATATATATTTTTTTACATTTTGTCTTTCATCACTATAATATCTGGTGTCATGTATTTACAGACTAACAGTTATTTAAGGTTTCACCATTTTATTTAGAAAAATATAATTATATTGTTTTCGAATACATTTTGTCATGACATTTTTCTACATATATATTTCCTAAATTTTGAGTGCTATACACTGAGTAAAATGAAACAAATTCTACATGTTTACTAATAATGTGGTTTATTAAAAAAATAGCTGTAGAAACCACAACTTTTTAGGTTTCATGGATATTAAGTCTATTTAGTGAAGAATGAAACATTTGTAAGCCAATGTAAAAGGCGACTATCTAAATGGAGTCTTCCTCAACAAAAGTTGTTTCATTGACAAACAAGAGGAAGAAAAACACTAGGAAGTTATTTTTTAATCAGAATTAAATGATATGATCATGAATGGATAAAAGAAATTCTTAAATGAAATCATTAGCCATTTATGACCTCAAGAGGTGTGTGTTCAACTAGAAAAATAGGAGTATAAAATGGCAAATAGGTTACAGTCAACCACCAAAATTTCTGACCTGTGATGATGTGGGCCCTGGAGTAATCATTGAGCCTGAATTAGTTAGTGGATGTGATGAATTGGCATCTAACTTATTTGAAAGCTTGACACAATAGAGATATTCTATAGAAATTTGTCAGTTAAATGAATAAATTAAAAATTAAAATTACAATACACTTTTCCCTAACATTTATCATTATTTTACAAGTGAACTGTTTCTGAATTCTGAAATGAAGGCATACAAAAAGAACAGATTAAACTAAAAAGACAGAAAAACATTTTTTGTAATTGAGTAAAAGCATAAAGTTGTATTAGAATTAATTCAGAGACTTGTAAAAAGTAACTTTCTAGCAGTAGCCTGAAACCCAATCCACTAGAGTCTTGTATGTCAAGGTAGGAAGATTGTACTCTATTTAATTTATGATAGAAATACACTGTAGGGTTTTTAAGCAGGGGTAAACCTGAAATATTCATTGTAATCATATTTTAAAGGATCATTTGGCTACTGCAGGAGAATGGAATGTTCAAAGGGAGGAATGAAAGCAGAGCGACCAGGCAGGAGGCTAATGCAATGGAACAAAGGAGGTATCAGGGAGCTTGTGAATATGATACAAATTGTGATATATTTTGAAGGTAGAGCCAGCAAGATTTGTTAAAGGTATCAGTAAGTGATGTTAGTGTAATACAAGGATGAGATACTTAGTTTGAACAATAACAGGATAATGATTTCATTTAATTAGAAAAGAATATCTAGGAAGAGACAGGTTTAGTGCATAAAATTAAAAATTTAGTTTTAAAAATACTAGTTTGACATGCGATTAATAATACCATTAAGTCATTTAATGTATAATCCTAAAAATTAGGTGAGATATACGGACTCTAGGCTTAAAATTGTGATGTTTTAGCATTTTAGTCAGGACAAGCAGATAAGTCCAAGCAAAGAAAATAATGAGATTTCAAGGAGCTCAGATGAAAACCAGGTCAGTTACCTTGGGTCTATAACCTTTCATTCATTATTAGCTTTATCCACTTGAACATGTAGATTACCTTAAATGGGTCTTCATGTTTACATGGTAGTGACTTTATACATAGTACACCTTTTCATAGAATTCCCTTCTCATCCTCTCTTGTTCTAGCCAATTATCAATTCTTTGAAACAAACCAAAAATAAGCTTCCTCTAGGAACTCTTCCCTTATCTAATAGTACATTTGTAATAGTACATTACATTGTTCTGTATTTGTCTGATCCCATTGTTATGTATAAAATCTCTGAAACCAGAGAATTATGTCTTAATCAACTTTGTAATTACAATGTCCATGTTTCTTTTGACAGAAATAGATGCTTAAACATTTTTTGATTGAATGAATAGAAAAGAAAGATTATTCTTATAATACATTTAAAATGCATTCACTCTTTAATAGATAAACTCCTTCTAATATCTGAAATCAATACCTACAAAAGAATATGGAACCAGGGGAAAATGTAACTTATTTTGTCCTACTGGGTGTCACACAGAATCCAAAGGAACAGAAAGTACATTCTATTATATTCTCATTCTTTTACATTTTGACCATGATGGGCAACTTACTCATTGTTGTGACTGTAATTGTCAATAAGTCCCTGGGCTCACCTATGTAATTCTTTCTTGCTGACTTGTCATTTATGGATGTCATTTATGCTGCAGTTATTTCCCCAAAACTGATTTCAGGTTTGTTCTTTGGATAAAAGACCATATCCTTCCAAGCTTTTATGATCCAGCTCTTTTTGGAGCATTTCTTTGGTAGATCAGAGGTCTTTCTTCTGCTGGCCATTGCATATGACTGTTATGTGGTCATCTGTAAGCCCTTGCAATATCTGATTATCATTAGGCAATGGATGTGTGTTGTGTTAACAATATCCTGGATTGGAGGCTGTCTGCACTCAGTCATTCAACTTATCTGTTTCCCTGGGCTCCCATTTTGTGGTCCCAATGTCATTGATCACTTTTTCTGTGACATGTAACCTTTACTGAAACTCGTTTGCTCTGACAACTATGTCATTGGTCTCTTAGTGGCAGTCAATGGAGGGCTGATCTGCAGTATTGTGTTTCTGCTCTTACTCATCTCTTATGGTGTCAATTGGCACTCCCTAAAAACCTCAGTCAAGAAGGCAGGAGGAAAGCCCTTTCCACCTGCATTTCCCAAATCACTGTGGTTGACTTCTTCTTTGTTCCATGTATTTTTATGTATGCAAGACCTGCTAGAGACTTCTCTATTGACAAATCATTGAGTGTGTTTTACACAGTCATAACCCCCATGCTAAACTCTTTAATATATGCTCTGAGAAATTCACAAATGACAAATGCTATAAAGAAGCATTAACCTCTATAAAAAGAATAATTTGTTTTTTATGATATACCTCATTAGAACCCAGAAATCACCTTAAATCTGACACCTTTTGCTTTCTTTCAAAGCATTTAAAATTATTATAATTAAACAATTCCCTATTTAATTAGGCATTTGATGACAATTTCCTTACTAAAAAGAAATGGAGGTAATGTCTAGTTTATCCCTCTACCTAGAAAATTGCCATGCATATATAGTGGCTAGTCAATAATTAATATGTAACAATGAATGAAAATTTAAAGAGTTATATGGTGTTTAATTTCTTTATTATCTATATTAATTTTGCTCTCAGTCAGTTTTATTTTTAGTTAAATTCTTATCAGTGATGTTCATTCTTTTTTTTATACTTGTTAAAATATTTAATGCTATGTGTACTGTTCTCTTAATTCTATTTCAGTTGTATTGCATATAGTTTTTAAAATGCAATGCATCTATCTTTTAAATAAAACAATTGAAAGATCATTAACAATAAATATTAGAAAGGAAACTTATACAAAATGGCACAAAGTAAAAAGCAAATCTCCTACGCATCTTTAACCAAATCTTCCAGTGCTCTTACTCAGGGTCAGTGATTTACATTAACTTTAAGATTCTTAAAGATACTTTTTGGAAATAAAAAGATATTACATTTGTATGTGTATGTATGTCTCTGTGTATAAAGGTTTGCATTTTATTATTTAACATCTTCACGATCTATCTATATCAGTCCATATAGAACTAACTCCCAGCTATTCTTATACTGCAAACTATACCTTAAAAGTGGTGTACTAAAATTAGTATATCCTGTTCTCTTCATGTTGACTCCAATCTTTTTCCATGACAGATAATTATACAGTAACAATGTTTTTGTATATGTGCAAGAATGAGTTTCTAGAATTGGAATTATTGACTCAATTGGTATGTGATTTCAATGCTGATCATCATACTTATTGTCAAATGCTTTCGTTTGTGGTTTTACTTAATATACTCCTCCCCACAGTCTATGAGAATATGTGTTTATTTATATTATCAACAACTTATGTTTGAAAAACTTTTACGGTATTTGACAATCTTTTAAAGTCAAAGATTGCATTTAATTTGTAAAAGTTAATTGAAATGTTTCCAGTATAATTCAGCAGCTTTTAGCATTTTTGAAAATTGTTTGTATTTATTTGTGAATTGTTTTCTAAGGTATTTTACCTATTTTCTTTGATTTGTTGATCATTTTCCTATTAATTTTTAAGAGCTGATATACACTATTTTTTTCCCTTTTAATATTGTATGTGTAATTATTGTAATTCAGGCTTGTGATATAATTTTTACCTATTTTATGGTAGGCAGAAATGTGTTGTCTATGTAATTTTATATATTTACATATCATACATCAATATTTTCTTTTGTTTTAATATCTTAAATAAGTAGACTTAAATGAATTCAGTAAGAATTCATTCTTACTGAAATATTTCTCCATATTTTTCAAGGTTTTTTTAGCATTTTTGTGTTTTTATTTTTAAATTTATATTTAGATTCACCTGGACTTTATTTTGATATGAGGGTTTCAATCAGGATTGTATTTTAAATTTTTCTTGGTGTCTATTTTTATAGTTCAATAATTATCTTTTATTCACAGATCTAAAAATCTCAACTTTATTATATTCCAAAGTCTCACACATATTTGTATCCATTTAAACATTCTATTCTGTTCCACTAATCTCCTTATTCATATGCTGTTTAACACATGATACAATTGGGTTTTGATCTACAATATATTTTGGTGTATGGTAATCATAGTACTCCCTCATTACTATCCCATAATAGTATTTGTGCATATTTGTATTTCTATTAAATTCAAAATAAACTAGTCTAGTCACAAACTAGGTTGAATGTGATTTTATTTAGTAAGATTAATTTAAGGAGTTTACATATTTAGAGAATAAAGAATTTGTATCTACAAAAAGGATAGATATTTTGATTTGGACAAATTTAGACTCCTTACCTTTTCTTTCTGTCTTACTTATCCCTTATAGATGGCTGCTGTTCTTCCATGTTAACTGGCATTCATTCTGTGGGAAACACATCTCTTTCAGTGATTTAGGACTTAAAACCTTGTTAAGCATCTTTTTGGTATTGCTGAGATCATCCTGCTTGTGGTGATGGCCCATGACCACTATGTGGCCAAATGTAAATTCCTGTACTACACAACCATCATGAGCTCATAGACTTGAGTCCTCCTCATAACAAAAATAAAATATTCTAGGCAATAAATATGTTTTGAATTTGTATTTTTTATCTTCTCTTTCTATACATTCTCTTCTTCTCCCATATCTGGTCTTATTTTCTCTTTTTCTTTCTCCAAAGAAAAGGTCTACGGTTCATCCCAAACATTATTTGTACTAAAACTCATTTTTATTATTATGTTAAATAGCCATTCACATTGACAGCCTTGTTTCACAGTTTTTGTTCGGTGAAGGAGATTTTAGGTATCATATCCTGCATATACATTATGAAGAAATGGGTGACCAGGTTTAGTATACTATAATGGTTATTATGAACAAGGCCTCTGCTTCAGACAGTCCTGAGTTTAAATCATACTTTTGTCATTTATAGTGTGAATTTTGCCAAAACATGATCTCTTTAAATTTCATTTAAAGGGAATGCTAGAGATATTATCAGGATCAAATCAGAAAATCCTTGTAAAGCTCTTAATACCAGTAAATTTTCAAAAAATATTTGTTATTTTAAACATCATATAGTACTGGAATTTCTGAGATTATAATAGACTGCTCAACTGACCCTCAATGTTATTATTGTTTGTTTGTTTAACTTTATTAGAATGGTCTTTACTGAGAAGAAGAGTACGCTGAAATTTGCCTGACCTTTTAGGAGCTCTTGGGGCTGGAATGGGCCCCTCTACCTCAGCCATCTCTGAACCTTTCTTCTCTTCTGGTTTTCTGATCTTGTTGGTCCTGTGTTTCCAAGATCTTGCAGCTGCTCCAATTGTTTCTATGATTTTTTTCTGACAAATCCACTTGAAGGCTCAAAGACTTCAACACAGCAGGCAACCAGAATATGATCAGAGTTAAAATAAATATTTAAATATGTTCAGAGAGCATAGTATTGTGCAATAGTTAAGAGGAGACACAGGAATTAGAGTTTTTGGCTTTTGAAAATTTTGCTTAAAGCCTTACAAAACTTTGAATAATTAGTATTAGTTAAAACTTAAGGAGGGAGCAAATGTGGTTCAAGTAGTTGAGTGCCTGCTTCCCTCATGGAAGTTCCCAGGTTCCAATCTGGTACCTCCTAAAACAACAACAACAACAACAACAAAGGGGCAAACCAACTCAGGGGAGGTGATGCGGCTTAGTAGCACAGGCTTCCCATATATGAGGTGCCAGGGCCTTTGGTACCTGAAAAACAAAATACAAGCAAACAAACAAAAATACTTAAGTAGTGATGAGTATTCTTTTCATGTAAAAAAGATTCTCAGATATTAAAAGCTCAAAAGATTCTATGCTGATGACATTATCTTCTGCAATCAAGACATGAGCATCTTTCAAAATTCCTTGAGTTATTAATAGGTGTTCCAGTAAGAAAAGGAGTTCTATGGTTTAAAAAACAAACAAAAAATCAAACTCTGGAAGCACTACTAACTATATCACTATCTTGAAGATCCCTCACCTATGTTATTAAAAGCTTTGAGAATTTCTGTAATAAAGAAATATTTCACTTTACTTTTTTTTTTTAATTGGGAAAAAAATTGGCTGTGAATGAGACCTGGAAAAAAGAGTTTCTTCATCTGTAAAATGGTAATGATAGTACCTACTACACAGTTGTTAAGCCAATTAAATGGTTTAATATATATTAAGTGAATTTAACAGTGTCAGCCACATAGAAGGCATTATGAAAATGTGTTTTGAAAGAAAAATATTCACTGGCACTGATCCAAATTGCAGTTAATGCAGATCCAGACATTGATCTCTTCTAAAAATAGCAGGAGACTCATTATCTTAGAGTCAGAAACTCTGCAGATTTGTACTGCCCACTCTCTCCTTAGGTGGAAAAGATACCTTCATGCATGATCAATTCATTGTGATGTCACATTTCCCTTGAACTTCAGGCAAGGACATTATTGAACTTTTAGGGCATTATTCAGCTTTTGGAAATCCTGAAGTCTGCAGAGTTTCAAATGATATAGAAAGATTTGGACTCTGCAGTCAACAGGTCTAGGGTTAAATTCCATCTCATTCTCTCATTTATGTAGCACTGTATGCATTTCATAATCATTCAAGTGTCATTTTAATCTTATTTCATGAGTAAAATAACATATTGTAACCATTGGCCAATTTGATGCAATTATGGATTTCAAAAATATAATTGGATCATGCTTGTAAATTGATATGTTTGTCTGGGCAAGATTAGGTTCTGATTAGGGCATTGACTGGGCCAGTCAGTAGGGCATTGAGCCCCACCCCTTGGTCTGTGGGGAATCAAATATAAAAGGCAAGGAAAAGAACAGAGTTAAAGCAGTCTTTTGAGAAGCAGATTTGATGTTGGAAAGAAGGCACCAGGAGAAGAGAAGCATGCCATTCACCTGATCTTCCACAGCTCACCTTGTGGAGGAAACAGGAGCTAAGCCCAGAGAGAAACACAGCCCCAGGGAGAGAGGAACCCCAGAAGACTGAACCCTGGCAAACGCCGGCAGCTGTCTTGTTCTAACATGTGGCAATGCATTGTGGTGAGAGAAGAAACATACCACTTTATGGCCGGGTATTTGTGGAATTCTACCCCAAATAAATACCCTTTGTAAAGACCAACCCATTTTTGGTATTTCACATTAGCACCCCTTTGGCTGACTAAGACAGAATTTGGTACCGAGGAGTGGGGAAGTGCTTTTGTAATTACCAAAATGTGGGAACGGCTTTATAAATGGGTAGGGAGTATTTTTTGGAGGAATTGTGAAATGCTTGATGGAAAAGGCCAAGATTGCTTTGAAGAAACTGTTGTTAGCAATATGGACGCTAAGGAATCTTTTTACGATGTCTTAGAAGTAAATGATGAAACTATTATTGGAAACTGGAGGAAAGGTGATCCATGTTTTAAAGTTGCAAAGATCTTAGCAAGATTATCTCCTGGTGTTATATGGAAGACAGAATTTGGAAATGGTGAACCTGAACATTTAGCTGAAGTACTTTCCAAAGTACACCCAGAGAATGTGGCTTGGCTTATCCTTGCAGCTTATAGCAAAATATTGGTTGAGTGAAATACACTAAGGACTGAACTTTTGGGCACAAAGAAAACAATAACTGATTCTGGAACTTCCAAGTTCCTGGAAATCAAATTCCCAGATGAAAATGCCCTACTTGAAGACTTTACTAAACTTGGAACTCATAACTCAGAATTGAAGGTGCAGTTTTCTTGGAAAGACTTGTGGAAAGTCTTACTGTCTGATGGCTTGGACCACTGCTTCCTGCATGCTAAACCAACAAAGTTTTTGAGAGAGCTGTATGAACAAAACCACTATCAGCTTGGACAAAAGAGGACATGGAAAGGAGAGACTGAAGGAGAATCAGCTTTAAGAAGGAAATCATGGAAGCAGAGATCTGGACTTAAGACATCTCCTTGGGCCAAGAAAGGAGCCCCACCCATGTGTACAGAGAGGGGGAGATTGCCCCTGCAGTTGAAGAGGGTGGATGTTCCTACCCAATGTTCTGAGAAAGTTTTGATGCCCCATGGTGCAGAGAAGGGTGAGTTTTCCTTAGCAGTTGAAGAGGGTGGATGTCCCCACCTGATGTTCTGGGAGAATTTTGCCATCCCTGGGTGCAAAAAGGGTGGAGCACTTTCCTCAAAGATGATGGTGGTTAAGGTCAACACCCCATAGCCCTGAGAGGGGTGTACCTGTCACCCATGGATTAGAGACGGTCAGGTAGTCAACCCATTGGTCTGAGAGGGTTGAATCTGTATGCCAAAATTTAGGGGGAATGTTGTCTTCACCTCACTATACTAGGGGGCTAAGACTCTAACCCAAAGATTGGGTAAGGTGTGGCATTCATCCCAACACTCTTGGAGGGTGAGGTCTGGAGCTTGGTCAACACCCAGATCCTTGATGAGGGTGGAACCAAGAAAATGGCCATTGGGCAAGCCTGCGGAAAGAGAGGGTTCCTATGTGTCCCCAAGGAGAAGAAACCATCTTCTTAGGAATGTCTCTCAGACTTTGAAACTGAATGGAGGATGCCCTGCAGGTTTACTGAACTGCAGAGGATCCATGACTCATGTTTAACATCCCAATTTCTTCTTATGATATTGAAAATATTTATCCTTTGTCTTTCCATTTGTGTATTGGAAGCAATTAAATGGTTTTGTAAGTTTCAGAGGTCTATAGCAGACTAGACTTTGTCTCAAGATGAACTGTATTTCTTTAAAATGATTATGATATGATTTTGTACTTGAATTGTTTCTGATTTAAGGTTTTTTGAATACTGTAATGTATTTTTGGAATTCAGAAGGTGGAGTGTAATCAATGGCCAATTTGATGTAATTATGAATTCCAAAAATATAATTGGATAATGCTTGTAAACTGATATGTTAGTCTGGGCAAGATTAGGCTCTGATTAGGGTGTTGACTGCGCCAGTAAGAAGGGCATTGAGCCCCACCCATTGGTGGGTAGGGAATTGAATATAAAAGGCAAGGCAAAGAACAGAGTTAAAGCAGTCTTTTAAGAAACAGTTTTGATGTTGGAAAGAAGGCCCCAGGAGAAGAGATGCAAGCCGTTCACTTGATCGTCTACACCTCAACTTGTGGAGGAAACAGGAGCTAAGCCCAGAGAGAAACACAGGCCCGGGGAGAGAGGAACCCCAGAAGCCTGAACCCTGTCAAACGCTGGCAGCTGTCTTGCTCTAACACGTGGCAATGGATTGTGGTGAGAGAAGAAACATAACACTTTATGGCCTGGTATCTGTGGACTTCTACCCCAAATAAATACCTTTTGTAAAGACCAACCCATTTTTGGTATTTCACATTAGCACCCCATTGGCTGACTAATACACATATTAATAACAATTTTATAGTAATTTCAATCATTAGATGCCATATTATTTACAAAGCATGCAGGACAGTGCCTGGCACTCTGTAGTAGCTTGATAAATTTCACCCTGTTTGTTGTCTGCCAAGTTGTTTGTTGTCTGCTTGTTGCTCTTTCCAAGTCCGTGTTCCTTTTATATCTGAGTTTTAAAAAACTGATTCATATTTATTATTCAGTTGTTTAAAGATCCTATATTAGGAGACCATGAGAAAGTTTCAGAATTCTGAGATCTGAGTAAAATTAATGAAAGATGGATGACAGTAACTCTGTGAAGAATTCATTATAAAATCTGAATGTCTCCGAAATAGAAATCAGGCTAAGGAAGATTCCAAAATTTAATGATTTTTCCTTGTCAAATAAGAAATAATTACAAGAAAATTAATACTTTTAGTGAAATCTATTACTTATTTGCTATAATGTGGCAGGCACTACAAAAGCATTGTCTTATTTTATCCTGTAAGTATCTTTGAAGTAGATTCTACTTCTGTTTTCTAGAAAATTAATGGAAACTTGGAAAATGTAACCCATCAGTTGCATGAGGCGTGATTTAAACCCATGTACTTTGAATTCAGAGTTGGCCTTCTTAATCACTAATGTAAATATATTATAATAGCATATACATGAATAAAGAAATACTTTTTTGGAGAAAGATAGGTAATAAATAGGGCAGTATGTTAAAAATAATAATTTAAACAAGGAAGTGCTAAAAATTAAAAAAAAAATAAAGTGATATAACAATGACTCATGGCAGTGGGGATCCTCTTTAGATTTAATGTCACAGTGAGCCATGAGCAAAAATTTGCATTGTTTAACCATGTCCTGAGATGAAAGATAATGAGTGGAAAGGACAAAATTAAACCTATTAGAAGGAGTTATATGGAAGGGGAATTTTATTAGACCTGAATGAGTATCATTACCCTTTCTCTTCTATTATAACTTGCAGATCACTTAATAACTTTATCCCTATTATTATTCAGCTCACATAAAATCAGGATAAGAGAAATAAAACACAATAATCTTCAGTATGAATTCTTTATATGTCTGTCATCATCACTCAATGTGTGGTTCAAATTCCACTGCCTATAGAAGATATTAATTCTGTCATTTCTTTATTCTCTTTACTGTACTAGTTGCTAATACACTAGTTACTAGTATACTATGATACAAATATTTAATACAATCTAGACTGACCTATTCATTCAATTTTGGTTGTATTATATGGTTTTTTTTGTGTGTAATCCTTCTACATTAAAAATAATAATTAGTATATAATATTATATAGTACAAAGCAAACCATGAAAAATGGTATTAAGCCCAGAGGCAAACCCTGTTTTCTGTAACTTAAGATTTTTCAAACATCTTTGCAAATAAAAGCATACACACAAACTGTATATGTATATGTTTTATGTCATTAGTGTTTGTTAACATTTGACTTTTACTACTTAGTATCTTTATGTACTTTCCATACCAGTCCATAAAGATGCAACACATTCTAAATTTTCTTCATTATGCATGGCTTAGTTTCCTAGCTGCTATCACAAATACCGTAGAAACTGATTGGCTTAAGATAGATTCAGGTTTCAGATGGTTGAGATTATTTTATGAATCCTGAAAAGAGAAATATTAAGTTTTTAAACGATTATATTTCTGTGAATGTGATACCTTTTGATTGCATTAAATTTGGTTGAGGAACCTTTGATCACATTACTTGGTAGGTTTGCTTTTGGGCTTTGGATTGGACTATGTAAGTTTGGTCAAATTATATATGCATTGTATTAGTCTGCCAAAGGGGTGCTGATGCAAAGCACCAGAAATGTGTTGACTTTTATAAATGATATTTATTTGGGGTAAAAGCTTACAGTTTTAAGGCGTTAAAGAATCCAATTCGAGGTTGCTTTCTCACCAAAGCAATTGTCATGACTTGAACCAATATGATTGCTGATATCTGCTTGGTCTCTCCTTCCTCTGAAGATAATATAATCTAATATGACCAGAGGAACAGACCAGTTTACAAACATAATCCAATATCTATTTTTGGAATTCATAAATAATACCAAACTGCTACACCACTCATTCCTCTATTTTGTTATATTAATATAATAAAGGGTTTCAGATTCATATTACATTTACCCAGCACTTTATTCTACCGTATATAACTTCTTGTTTGAGAGCTATTTTATATTTTTTTCTTTCAGTTCTTTGATCAGATTTTATGTTAAGAGATTATTGCATTAGAATTTTTACTGCAGTATTCGTAATGCATACTTTTCTAATAATTTCTTAAAGTGAAATCCCAAAGGGAAATTTATAAATACAATATATTCTAATTTTTAAATATTTATTGTTAAAATATCAAGTAAAAGTGGAATTGTCAATTTAAGTAAATTTTATCACTATTTGCTAATAAAATTGTATGAAATATTTTCTTTTTGTAATTTTAAGCAAGGCTTTTTTTAAATTACAAATAAGACACACTTATGTCACTTTAACAATAGGGATTTATTATACTGGTACACAGAGAAATTAGAAAACCATTTCTACAGACAATGGAATTTCATTGCTATCAAGACCAACAGATCTTATGGAGAATGGGGACATGCCACGGCATCATTTTCAATACATCCTGAATTCTAATTAAGATTATTTGGGCCTGATAATAACGAAGAGCTAAAATAACTGTGACTTTAACAAGATAAAGATTTTTTCATTTGTTTGTTTTCTATGTTCAGAAGCTATCTGAATTTGATTCCAAACATTTGGGGGAACTGGTTCTTAATGCTCACCGACAATTTGTTCAACGCTTCCACACTTGTCGTCTGCTCATGCTCACAAGGTAGCTTTAGATTTCCAGACAACTTGTCAGAATTCTAGAAAGCATAAAGAAGAAGGGCCTAAGGGAGCTTGAATTTGCTTGAATCATCCCACTTCCTACATGTCCCCTGAGATGACTTTGTTTCTATATTATCGGTCACCCTAATTTTCAATAAATATTGGGAAATGTAATTATGTAAATATTGGACTCTTGCCTTCTCTGATAATATATGGTCAATTATTAAGATAGAATGCAAGTAAAATATCAAGAAGGCAACTAAAACTCTACAATAACTGTGCATCTTCCTTCTCTTGATATGTATTTCTCAGTGAGGAAATTTTCTTTCTCCCATCCCAAGGCAGGTCACTGAAACTTTATGCAAAAGTAAGAGTTGGTATTACTTCCCTGAGAAAAGTTTTAGACTCAGACAAAGATTTAGGATTCATGAACTACTTTAAGTTATTCCTTTAAATGTTTCAGATTTTCTTTTAATTTACAGTATAAATTCTACCTATTTACCTGTCTGAAACACTTTCTTATTGCTGGAGGGGTAAAACTGCTATATCTGCATTTGATTCAAATTTTCAGTGACTTATTATGATGAACGTTCATCATTCTGAAACTGAGTTTATGGGTGATCTTTACAAACATAGTTTCAATTTACATAAAAAATACATTTGCCTATTTCAAATGCCAAGATTTCAAAAGGACAATTTTTACATATTTAAATTTTGTCTAGATTGGACTCTTCCCCTTTGATGAGTTGATATCAATGCTTTTATGGTTTACTCCCCAGATAACATGGACATGTAATTTCTGCTGTACATGGATGATTATTCTTATGGAATCTCTGGAGATACAGAATCTACTCACAGAATTATGATCAAGGTCCCAGTGAAGAATCAACCTTGGAGATGCACCAATTGAATAACTCAAAAATATGAGCTGTAGTTCAAATATACATACATTTCTACAGATGTTTGATTTTACCACATAATGTGTTTGTATGAATATTTTTATTACTGTTTTTTTTTGGAATTGAAATGATGGAGTCAAAAGCCTTTTAAAATATGGACATGAAGCTATTCCCCATCCTTCAGGCAAAGCAAAGTTCAACTATGCTGTATGAAGTCAGGCCAGTTAATGAAATTCAAAATGTTGATTTAATGTTTGCTATTTCACTTTTCAAACTTAAACTGCAAAATGTTTATTTATATCTTATACAACCATGAGTTTTTTACCTGATAATATTGATTTAACATCTGTTTGTTTTGGGACAAATTCTGCCAACACTGGGGATTTTGGGTCTCATTGTTTACAATCAAGATTCAGACTTCTTTAGGTTAAACAGCATTCTTGATATTCACTTTGAAAACCCCCCTTATTTAAAAGATAAACTGTTTTCTAAATCATTGAGACAACACAGACATTCTGCAAGCATAGAAAGAGTTGGTCATGCTGAAACATTTCAAGTTCTAGTGATTGTGCATATGTTCCCTTGCTCTTTGTGTCTACAGAGATGTCATAATTGCATGAAACTATTACCTTTATTTTACAAAAGAAGACATGACAATACAGAAGTTAGATTGGATCTGATTATGCAGGTAACCCAGGAAGTGTATTTATACATAAGAATCTGATCTAGGCTTTACATTTTGCAAAAGTACTTTAATGGTGTTATTTGGCAAGTCATAGTCATTTAAAAGTTCTCTTTAATGATTCTGAAAATATTATCAGGAATCTTTTGAAATTGGCAAAATATTTTGGAAAAGGTAATTATATGGGGTAAATTTTAATAGACAGATATTCATATATCTTATAATGGGATAAATCAAAGTAAGCATTTTTCATTAATAATCAGAGGATTAGGTAGTATACATATAAATTAAATGAGTGACTTTCATGATCCAAGGTTATACTTATATAAGGAAGCTGTTACTTCAATTCATAGGAGTGATGATTAGGGAATAAATTGATGATATAGGAAATGGAGGAGATAATTACAGGATGATATTCTTAATAGTGATGAAGAAGATGGGATCTAGTGCACAAGGAAAGAACTTAGTCACAGCTAGGATGACAAACAATCCAGCTATTCTGAAGAGGAGATAGGGCAGAATGTTTGAGGTCAGGTATTGAAATAATTAGTAGGGCTATTTTAAGAGATAGTACAGCTGGCACATATTGATAATCTTTATAAAATAGTCTTTTTTTGTTGTAAACTGCTTTACTTGATTTTTTTTCTTTGATTGTTCCTTTCATCACGTTCATCCTTTCACATGTATCACCTACCCCACCACATCACCATCACAAATGTAATCTATGTTTACAACCAAACATGTATCCTTTATCGTTACATATTTTGCCCATGCTCATAAAATCACATACAAACATTTATAAGTTGGTGCAATTATGGCATCTTTATTTTTGTTTTAAAATAGCATTATATTATATATAGTTTTATGCATATTTTTTCTTAATGAGGATTGCCTTCTGGGAATTTCCATAACAGTACAGGTATAGCTGTAATATATGATTTGAAATGGTAATACTCCATTTATCAGATGTGTTAATCTGTTCAACCATTTCAGTATTGACTCTCCTTCATTTAATTTTTTAATTTTTTTAGTTTTAATTTTTTAATTTTTTGTTGTTTTTGTTAATGTCATTATACATAATACAGCAAATATATGCTTTGCATATATCCTTATGTACTGGTGCTTTAATTTCTATGGTATAGATTCTAAAGAGTTTAGTTTTGGGAATGAAATGCATTTGTCTTTTTATTTTTATGCTGGATTGCATTCCAAAAATATATGAAAATTTTTATTTTTACTAAAAATGTAAGAGAATGCCTGTTTCTCTACATTTTTGCCAGTCATTGCTATTACCACTTTTTAAGTTTATTTGTCTGAAAATGTGATATATGTTTTTTTGTCTTTTGCATTTTGTTATTTACAGATGTGTTTCAGCACCCCATCACGTTTGTTGGCCATTTGGTTCGACTCTTATTTTAGTTGCTTATCTATATCCTTTGTCCCGTTTTGCTTTTTTCTTTTACTTGCTAACGATTTCAAACTCTTTGTTTATTTTAGATATTAACACTATCCCATGAAATATAAATCTTTTCTTCAAAGTGCTTTTTTTTATTGACTTCGTTTAAGGTATATTTTCCTAAACTCATTGAAAATCTTGAAATTGTCAAATACCTCAGTTTAAAAATTAAATTGTTTAAGAGATTCTTCCACAACTAGAATGTAGGAAAGCATCTCTTTTTAATTTGACAGTAAATGTAAAGTAAACACTGCTTTTTTAATATTAAATCTTAAATCATCTTTATTTTATTTTTGCATATGGAATTATCTATATGTATAATTTTATTGACTTCTAGATAGCAAATGAGTTTTAGCAACCCCTTTTGTTTAATAATCTGTCCATTTCCCACATATGTGTCTAATTACTTATGGGTGTATGCTGTGTATATGTGTGTGTCTATTAGTCTACAAAATCAAGAATGAAAGGGATCAATTTTTATAACAGCCTTGTATTCTTAAAATCTCAGACTGTGCTGGAACATAATAAATAATACTTACTACTTGAAATAATCTAATTATCTTAAAATTTCAAAGAGCCACTAGACATAATTATATTTTTAGGTAAATTTGTCCCTGACTTGTGAAATAAAGATACACAGAATGACATATGGAACAAAGGAACAATGTGACTGAGTTTGTCCTATTTGAGCTAACTCAGAACCCCCAGGGTCAGAAAATATTGTTTGTTGTGGTCTTGTTCATCAACATTGTGACAACGGTGAATGTAGCCTATGATTGCTATGTGGCCATCTGCAAATCTCTGCATTATATGAAAACCATCACCCAACAGACATGTTTTCTAGCTCCTGCTGGCTTGAGTTGGAGGTTTTGTGCATGCTGTAGTTATGCTTCTCTTGGTTTACAACCTTGCCTTCTGTGGCCCTAATATCATCAACACTTCATCTGCGACATGCCTCCATTATTAAAACTTGCCTGCACTGACAAATACATCTTTGGTCTCACCATGGTTGCCAATGATGGGGCAATCTCTGTGGTCATCTTCATGTTCTTATTCATCTCCTATAGGGTCATTCTGCACTCCATGAAGAAACTTAGTCAAGAAGGGTTGCACAAAGACTTACTCATCTGTGCTTCCCACATCACTGTATTGGCTCTATTCTTTGTCCCCCGCATTTTTATATATGTGAGACCTCCTTCCACTTTACTCATGGATAAATACTTGACTGTATTTTACACTGTGATTGCCCCTATGTTGAACTCCTTAATCTACACCATGAGAAATGCAGAGATGAAGAATGAGATGAAGAAGCTCTGGAATGGAAAAAAAATAAAATGGGGTGGCAGAGAAATGCATCACCTATTTTCAATAGAGTTGCTCTTTGAGAAAATCTATGTGTGATTATACAATGAAGAAGGCTCTGACAGATTGAAGACTCCAGGGATTTCCAGTGCCAATGATACCAGAGGTTGAGAGGGGGTGAGTATTCCCCATTTAAAAATTCCCCCTTGCTCTGGATAATGTGTTAGTCAGGGTAGCCATGGGACAAACTTCTTTTCTTTCTGGTGAATATAAATTACTGCTTCTTTCTCTAATCTGCACTCATGGTGTGAAAGTTAAAAAAAAATGTATAGAGCATTTATTTGTGCTAGTACAGAAACATTGTTATTGGTTCCCTTGAAGAGGGTCTCTTGGCAGTAAAAATGGCAAAAGGTAGTTTCTCAACTGAAAGGGGAATACAGGAAAGTAGAACTTATTCCTGTTCAAGTATGGTCATTGTGTAGCTTAGTATCTCTAGCTCTCGAGCTCTGGCAGTCTGACTCTGATAGTCAGATACTGAAAAGAAGGACATAGAAAAGGAAACTACTCCATCTGTTTTAGCAACTGTGCTGGATTAGGAATATGCTTTAGAAAAGGAAAAACTGACAATTTTGATGGCTTTTGCACTCCAGTACAAGCTGCAATGGCCCCTGAAGGATCATGTTTAATAGATGAGTTAAAAATACCCCATCCTTTTGCTCCCAGCTTAGCAGAGACTATGACTTCTACCCATCTGGCTACCATCACAGTTCCAAATGTTTCTACATTACAACACCATATCCAAGAGGCTCAATAAGCTGGAGATTTGGATGCTTATATGTTCCCTGTCTAAGTGACCCCCATAGCACCTAATGCTCTAATGCAACAGGGAGGGCAACAATTTATTCACACTCCTCTGAATTTTAAAGTATTGGAGCAATTAAAGAAGGCATGTGCTAAATATGGTCCTAACTCTCCATATACCTTGGGAATTTTGCGAGGGCTTTTCCCAAACAGAAAGATTGATTCCTTGAGATTTTGATCAGCTAGCAAGAACCTGCCTCACTGACTCTGAATTTTTACAATTTAAAACACGGTGGGCTGACGAAGCTCATATCATCGCTTCCCACAATGTCAATGTAAATCCTCCAGTAAATGTAACGTTTGAACAACTCATGGGTTCCAGAGGATATTTAGGTATTCAGCCTCAACTTCAATTCTCTGACATTGCTATAATACAGGGCTGGCCCTAATCTTGCCACTACCAAAAAATCTAGCCAATTCAGGAGTGAAAGCACCTATTCCAGAAGATTTAGTGAGATTAATATTGGGAAGATCTAGCATTAGTTGCAGGGGCATCATTTTGTGCCAAAGAGTTAACTAAGATAAGGAAAACATTCCGGCAGCAACTTTGTAAACCTCCTACTGCCTACATAATGATAAGGCTGTGGGATGATAGAAGATAATAGAATTAAACCACTAGAAGTGTAGGAAAACTTGGCAACACAGTTTCCAGAAAAATTCTTGAAAGCAGTAAAATCAAAGATGTATGTGTCTATTCATGTGTTGTAACTCATTTTTGTGTTTGTCTGTTTGTTCAGTGTCAGGGTATATTTTGATAGTTCTGGATGGTAATAATAAATTGATAAATGAAAATTATTAAAAAAGCTCTAGTCAAATGACCAAATATTAAATAAGTGCTTATATTAAAAAATATGGACAATTAATTTAAAATAATAAAAATAGTTATAACCAAATTGTATCATTATTTTCACAAATTTGTTTCATCTTGATGGTAAATGTATGTTGTAAAAGGTTTGTTTGGAAACAGTTTCCAAAATCATTTTGGTAACTTAAGAATAGAAAGTATGTAGAATATGTTTTTATTATTAAGGAAAAAGAAAGTAATTTTGTCCTGAGATAAAATGACTGGTTATTAAGAAAGAGCAATATGTAGGACAGAACCTGAATGAATACAGAAAGTGCAGTAGGTGCACAGAAAAGGAAATTTTATTGTCAGAGTTAAGTAAGATCTGATGGGTTTATCTATAAACTTTTGAAGGATTTAGTATCAAATAGCATACTGATGCAAAGTTAAAATTTTGTCCTTTCTCAAAGTTTCTTAAATCATTGTTCTGCTTTAGTAAAGGTTCATAAAGAGTTTTCTCCTGAATAATCAGTATACAAAAAAGAAAGTCTTTTTTATCAATCTAGCTTCTTATACTTCAAACTTATCATTTCTTTGGAGAAACAAATTTTATCACTTTTAGAAAAACATACTGTTCAAACCTGCTTTCTCAATATCAAATCCTTAAAAGTAGTTTTTATTTCAAATTATTGCAAAAGATTTGTTCTTTCACCTTAAAAAAGGTAAAGTAATAAAATAGTTAACTTTATTTGATATGCTATAGTCTAAATGGAAAGTATTGAAATTGTTCTAAAATTAAAAGGTATTCTTTAACCCATTGTTAATTAAAGTTGTATGAATAAACATTCATATAAATACTTGAAAGTGTACAAAATTCCTAAAAATTTAACAACGCTTATATTTCACAGAAACAACCTCTCCACCTAAAAATCAAGAGGTAGATGCTTTAATTCAGGTTTATCTGATTTACCCCACCTCTGCTAAAGAAGCAGGTCTATAGCTGCAAAAAGAAAGCAGCCATTAGGGTCTGCCAGGGGTAGTGCATAACAGTAAATTATGGTAAATTAAAATAACACCACTGCAGTATGCAGCAGTCCCAAACATTGCTGTTTTTTTGCAAAAAAGTAAGTATCCAGCTATGTCACTATCACTTTATTTTGAAACTTGGTAAGGCTTTCTTTAGCATCTCCTTAAATAAGGCAAGCCAGCCTGCATTCCCATTCCTGTAAGAAAGTCAGCAACAAACCAAGTTTAAATTCTACACTGTGTATCACAGCCCCAGTTCCAATTAAAATGCTAACAGCAGGACCAATTAACGTATGAAGTTTACAACTTAATGTGCTGCATTAATGTGGGGCACCACAGCCCAAATAATAAAATAATAATTTGTCTCAAGCTATACAAAATATAAAAAAATGAAATCATTTTGATCATGCTACTAGCCTATGCAGCCTCATTGGTTAGGAACCTTAAACCCATAAGAAATGAAAGTTTATTTATTGGATGTCTGTTAGTTAAAAGTCTTATTATTATTTTCTGTTATATTTTACTATAATTATGAACTATATAAAATTCTTAAATACTAATCTAAACAATGTGTTATGTGCTTAAGTAATCTGATAACTTGTAAGTTACACATAAATATATATTATTGAATATATATCTAAATCTCTTCTTTTGAATTTAAACAATCCTAAAACCGAATGTAGTAGGAAAGAAATTTACTGGGTATTATTCAAACATAAAAATAAAACATTATGCAAAAAACCTTGTTAATCAGCACACCAATGCCTTGGTAGTCAGCACTTTTCATATTTTTGGAAAAATAATAAAAACTAAAACAGTGGTACATCGGTTATGTTTTATAACACATAAAATCAAATAAAGTAGATTCCAGAAGGTGTTTTGTTCCTTCCTAAGAAAGCTGGCTACTTTCTCAGGGACTGATGCATGAAGCTTGGAATGTACAGCCTAAAGAGTGTTGTGTTCTTTCTTGAAGGGACTGGACACTTCCTTGGGAATTGACACAGTCCTCACAAGTTAACATCTATAGTATCAAGTTCTTCAGTCATAAACACAGTAAAAAGATAGTCCCTAATCAAACAAAAGTTCCACCCTAGGAAAAGGTGCTCTACACAAGTGTTTTCAATCAAAAATCTAATATCAGTTGCTAATTCAAAACTTCCCAACCAAAAGCTTAATGTTAGTAGGTTCATATATAAAACTGTTCTATTTATCTATCATTGTATAACTCTGATCAATATTAATTTAATCTTTTAATTGATTATGTTATTCTTGTTTCTTGCTAAATGTCAGTATAAGCTTATTAAACTAGATATACATATTAGCATTTATCATGTATCTAACCAGGACTCTAGCCAAAAATCAGCCAAGTATATCAGAGTGTCCCCTGGTTTGGTAAGCATGTGAATGTATTTATACATATCATAAAAGATTGGAATGTAACAGTTAAACCCCTGTTACTAAACAATCCTTCACATATTTTATATTCTTTCAATGAATAACAAAAATTCACTAATTAAATATCAATAAAAAGTCCTGCCAGAAGAAATGTTCAATAGACCCACAATGCGTAAATATTATGTCTTTAAATCTTTACACCCTACTCATACTGCCTTACCACAAACATGTATTTTTCCTCATTGCAGCCCCCTCAAAAACACTTTTAAGACAACTCTATAAACATCTCCAAAATTTTTTTACCCAAGCTGTTTACCAAATAACCCCTAATAAAATCCAATTAACTCAAATATTTGGATATATCATGTCATCTAAAACAATAAAACAAAAAAGGGAAAGTATGGATACCTCCCCTGGAAATACAATAGCCCTAGCACAATATACTTTAAATTTATACCTCAATTTTTTAAAAATTGTGATAAAGATGGCCATTCAGCAGCTGAAAAACATCTCTCCCCTCATCAGGGGAGTCATCAAATACAAGCTAAAATTCTGTACAAAGAAATGTTAAGAGATGGATCTTAAAAAGGACCCTCTAACCACATAATGTGCGGGAGAGGGTATGCTTGTGTGCTTAATCTAACAGGCCCCCAGTGGCTGCCAGCAAAGAACATGAAGCTAGACCATGAGCTGGAAATATCACCCATTCAACCCAGTACCACAGATGGAGAAGATAATGAGGGAGGAACAAAGGAACTTTCGGACACAACCATGCTGTAACATTATCCAAACTCAGGGAGAAACTTGGTGAAGTCTTAAACAATTAAACTTAAAAGATTCCTTGGTATGCTTATTACTTTCATTATTTTAGCAATTATGATGGATGCCACTGCCACCACTATGGCAGTCACCTCAACAGTATCTGTCTAAACTGCTCATGTTGTTAATTTATGACCAATTTTACCAATAAACTTATGACTCAAACTCATTGATAATAATATTTTTACAAACTTGATGCTTTAGAAATATCTAGTCTCTGGATAGGTGAAAAACAACAAGCTCTGCTTACTAAATTAGATTCACAGTGTGACTGGGAACATGTTAAAATTTGTGTCACCCCTTTGCCTTGGAATCATTCCCACTTTTCTTGGGAACAAGTTAAAACTCACCTTCAAGGAGCCTTCTCCTCCCATTTACAGAGAGAAGTACTAGACTTCCAGCAATGCCTGGAACACCAACTATCTCAAATACAACTTCTTGCTCAGCAAAAAGTGTTTCAAACACTTAATAATTTACAGTGGGTAAATCCCTCAAATTGGTTTCATGGCCTAAACATATGAATCTGGATAATATCTCTCATTGGAATAATCATGCTTCTTGTTTTATTACCAATTCTTAGGTTAATCTGCAAGGCCCTTTCTCAAGCTCATCACACTAAACAGTAAATCATCACCCTGGCTGCTGCTTCATCTCCCTCACCTCCCACATCTTGAATCAAGAAGAAAGAAATCATGGGGGAGGAGATTTGGGTGCCCTTTTGTTAAAACAACTTTGAATTAATTTTTGTCCCCAAGATCTCCTTTCCCTCCTTCTCATCTGCCTACCTATTTGCCAGACTCTGTGACCCTTTTTTCTTCTTGCACACAGTTTTTCTAGTCCCCCCCCCTTTCTGTTGTTCCTATCATAACCTGGAGGTGTCCTGTACATGTCACACTGGTTAGGTTGCCTTGTGCCATGAGTCTGGCATCCTAGGTTGAGTAGGCCTTCTAAGACCTGGTGTTGAACTGTCTTTTACCCAATGCCTTGTGCTGGGCCCTCTCAGAAACCTGGGTTCCCTGAAACCACTGACCAGATCTAGGGTCCTGCCTATGGGTCAGGAAATCCCTAGGCTGGTGCTGGGTGTGGAGGCCATGGAGGCATAGTTGTCAAGGCACTTCACCCTGCTTCACCCCAGGGGATGGCTGGTAGCCAATGATGGGTAAGATTCCTCAGGGAAGGAACAACCTAAGACAGAGAGAATTTTAGGGGCCTATGGAGGTAGGACACTGACCCTCACCCTTTCCAAGGGAGGTCTCCTGCAGCCATGGCTATTTTGTTTCCCACACACAGCTCAGTTCGGAATGCAGAGAGCAGACAGCAACCTGGACTTGCTATAACTATCAAAATTGGTTTACATGAACTATCAGGAAGGTGGCAGTTTTTATAAAGGATTATGTCAGGATACTTTTCCCTCTTCTTTTTCTTTTTATTTAAACAGAAAAGGAGGAGATGTGGGAAAGAATCTTTGAGATAAGTTGGAATTTGTTTCAGAGTACAAAGACAGAGTGTCTGGAATGCCAGAGACTGCCTCAAGAGGAAAACCTTGTGAGTACTCTCTGGACTCTTGCAGACTCCAAGAGCTAAAGGATGAAATAAGATAGGTATAGATAAATTAGAGAAACAGACCTTGCATGCAAAGTACATCTGCTTAAATTCCCAAAATAGTTAATCAGTGACTGTGCTTTTCAGCAAGTAACAGGAACTTTGCTCTGCTAATAAAAGTACTGGGTTGTCTGTGCTTTGGGGATAGAGAGTGGAGATCTCCTAGCCCCCTGACCCCAGCTTTCTCTTAAATTCTTTGTCTTGTCTTTCTTATATCATGGTACCCTTCACCGAAACACCCACTTTACAGCAACCAATTTGCTCTGTAGATTTATGTTTTAAGTGATGAGCTATTGTATTAGTCAGCCAAAAGTGTGCTGATGCAAAATACTAGAAATCTTTTGGCTTTTATAAAGGGTATTTATTTGGGGTAAAAGCTTAGAGGTACCAGGCAATAAAGAGTAAGTTTATTCCCTCACCAAAGTCCATTGTCAAATGTTGGGACAAGTTGGCTACCAACATCTGCCAAAAGATCAGGCTTCTTGGTTTCCTCTCTTCTCAGTGCTTGCCTCTCACCAGGCTTAGGCTTGCTTCTCTCCATGAGGCCAGTTGTACATTATCAGGTGAACAGCTCATCTCCTTCCACAGTGTTCTCTGGCTCCTCACAACCAAGCTACTCTGTGAGCTTGCTTCCCTGGGCTCCAACAGTTAGACTCAGTTTCAGAACTCCAACTCAAAACTCCAACTAATTCCTCTGCTCTGCCATGTAGTTTTATCTCTGAGTCCCCATCCATGAAGGGGTGGGCTCTCAACATCCTACTAATGTGGCCCAATCAAAGCCTTAATCATAATTTAATCATGCCCAGAGGAACAGACCAGTTTACAAGCATAATTCAACATCTATTTTTGGAATTCATAAATAATGCCAAACTGCTGCAGCTATGTTATAATTAATACTGTATTTTTGTTTTTTAGTTAATGGAAGATGTTCTCATGTCTTTTTCTTAAATAAAGTTAATCATGTTTTTCAGAAGTAATAGTGATCATTACAGGTTTTGGAAAACAAAGAAATAATTGAAACAGAAATGTTCTTCATGCATCTCACACAATTACAACTATTAACATTCTTATTTTTGTATATGCAAAATACTTTAAATATATAGTTTTGTTCTTATTGTATAACAGGCAAAGTTGAAGAGGAATGAGGCTTCAGAGTTATATTATTAATCATAAGAATGCTTAATATACAAAAATTTACAAAAAGAATTTGTATGAATTAAACAGATATGCAATAAATTACTAACTTTTACTCATTTTTCCAACTGGGAAGTCATATTATCTCCTCAAGAGGATAAGTTTTGTTTGGTGTTATGTTTTAATACAAATGATCTATTAATCTTCCCAGATAGTTTAAAATATCTGATAATTCCTCTGCTGGATTTCAATGTCATACTCTTCTTTTTACTTATAGTGCTTAGAGGCCTTCTAATAGAGGTCCAGGCCCTGTCTTGATTGATTTTCTTATGTTGAAATGTCCTTGCATACCAGGGTTAAAACCCTTTTGATCTTGGTGTATAATTAATTTGATGTATTGTTGAATTTGATTAGCAAGTCTTGATGTGCTGTTGAATTTGATTAGCAAGTATTTTTTTGAGGATTTTAGCGTATATGTTCATTACAGAGTTTGGTCTGTAGCTTTCTTTTCTTGTGTCATCTTTGTGTGGCTTTCGTATTAGGGTGACATTGGCATCATAGGATGAGTTACGTAATGTTCCCTCCACTTGTATTTTTGGGAGAGTTTAAGCAGGATATGATTTAGTTCTTTCCAGAGTGATTAGTAGAATTGACGTGTGAAATCATCTGGTCCAGAAGCCCTATCTTTCATATGTAAAATTCACACAATCCATAATACATGAGCTTCAATATAGAATGCAGAAATTCACATTAGTTGTTTGAATGATATCATTCCCAAGAAAGATGCTGACAATATATGTTGTTTCCATTCTCACCTGCCTCATTAATGTAACACAGGTTACCTGGTAATAAAAAGGCCAGAATACACTGTTTTATTTGACAAAAACTTCATAAAATCTTTTTTACAATTTCTCTCTTTAAATCAGGTTTCAAATAAAATATCTGCCCCTAATATGGTAGGAAATATATGGTCAAACAAACACATAGTTCCTACCTGCCCTATTTAGTCTGGTTTCATGAGGGGCTGGATCTAGAAGAATGAGTATTCTCTATTGGTAAAATATATTGTATCAATAACTTTGTATACTAATTTTAATCCCTATTATAATTAAGCAGCAATTGCTTTTATTTTATGATTTCAAATTCCACCTAATCATAACACTATTCATGAAATAATATCAAGAGTATGGTTATAACAAATTTAATTAACTTAGTGCTCTAATTTTAGGTATTTAGTTAATTTTCAAATTTACATAATAATAGCTAGTCTTCTTTTGTCTATAGGTTCCCTAAAGGCAGGGAAAATTAGTTCATAGCCTGTGTGCCCTCTTTTCCTTACACAATCTCTGGGATATAGAATCCACTCCATAAAATTACTTGTATCATCTCTTTTTCTGTTCAAGTCAAAATTTTTACTGATGATTTTTTTATGAATTCATTCTATGTTAGAGATATATATCACATTACTTTGATATCTAGTATAAACATTTACTATACATTATTTATGTTATAATCATGAGTCTTTTATACAGAGATGTTATATTTTAACATTATTTTACTTTTTTTTCTTCTATCTTAGAACACTTGAAAAGTTCCATTTCCCTTAGTGATTTTATACATTTTGACTTCTCCTTTTTTCTAATAACTTTTCAAAAAAATCATTTTTCCATTCATTTAGAATTTAATTTTGTTTGTTTTGAGGAAATATTTGTCTGTTTTCCCCAACTAGATAAAGTATTTGGCTAGATAATTTATTAATCATTAATTATGTTCAGTACTTTTTAAAGTGTCGTGTTTTATATATCTAGAAGATTCAAACATTTCTTATGTTTCTTAAATTTTAGAAAGGTTTATTCTTCTATCACCCATATATCATTATAGTCATTAAAATTTTTAGTATGTGTTTATACCTTTTAGGAATAGATCTTCTCCCTTAATTACTCATTTTCAACATTTTTCTTGCATGTCTTAAACATTGATTCTTTCTGATAAATTTTAGGGTCAATTTTTTAAGCTTAAGATATTCCCATAAAATCATATTTAGAATTTTACTACTGGATATATTGATTTTGAGGAAAATAGCATGCTGCAATGTCTAGTTCTCCTTCTGGAATGAGATGTGTTGGAAAGGCTTGATTTATAGTTTCAACTCAAATTTGTAATCATAATTATAACACACATGGGTCTGTATCTGATCACTTATGAGCTTATATCCAGCCACACATTCGTCTTTATCTGAACTTACACATAATTATAAAAATTTAGAGTCCCACTAAGGGCATATGAGAGTTCTAGTTGCTCCACATCCTCATTAACATCTGAATTATCTGACTTTAATTTTATCTATGCTTGTGTTTGTGAAGTATATCACATCATGGTTTTAATTTACATTCCCCCGGAAACTAAACATGTTGAGAGCTTCATGTCTATGTGTTTCTTGGTTATTTCTGGTTTGTTTACATTTTCAGATAATTTAAAACAAATAAATGGCTTGTTTTGATTAGTAAGAATTCTTTATGTATTCTGGATATAAGTCTTTCTTTTAGATTTACATATTGCAAATATTTCCCCAATCTATAGCTTGCCTTTTCATATCATTAACAGTTAATTTTGACAATTCAAAAGCTTTTATGTTGATGAAGTACAATTTATCAATTTTTAATTTTTTCCCATGAAATCTTTGTAAACTTAAGTTAACAAAAATATTTTTCTATGTTTTCTTCTGGAAGCTTTATAGCATGAGGATTTACTTTAAGGTCCATGATTATTCATTGTTTTTATTTTTTTAAGGAGTTGCTGGGGATTGAACCTGGTACCTCATACATGCAAAGCAGGCATTCAGCTAGTGAGTTCCACCTGACCCTTACATGATTATTCTTGAATTATTTCTTGTATATTATGTGAAGTTAGGGTGGTAAGTCACTTTTTTCCATATGAATATTCAATTTTTCCTGCACTGTTCTTTAGAAGTCTTTTCTTTCCCTCTTTAATTACATTGGAAATTTTGTTGAAAATAGATTAACATATAAGCATGGATCTATTTTGTAGACTCTGTATTATATTTTACTCATCTATTTGTCTAAAATTGCATTAATATCACAAAATCTTGTTTAATGTAGCCGTATAGTAAACTTAAAATCTTGTCATGTGACCCTACAATCTTCTTTTCAGATTAGTTTAGCCGTTGTAGGACTCTTTCATTTTAAAACAATTTTAGAATCTCCTTGCTCATTTCTCCTGTTCAGTTATGTATTCATGTATACCAAACAATCCTAAAACTTAGCTGCTGAAACAAGTATTGTATTAGATATCATATTTTCTTTGAGTTAGCAATTTAAATACAGCTTGACTGAACAGTTCTTCACCAGGTGGTGAAGTTCTCTCTCTGGTATTCAGCTAATGGCTCGGGTTTTATGGAAGGTCCAAGAAAAGTTTCCTCATAAGAATTGTTAGTACCTTATCAGAGATGGTTATAAGGCTGGGTTCTGTTAGGTCCCTCTTCCTCTCCATGAAGATGTAGGACATATAGGTGAGGTCTTCCAGCAAGGTTGCAAGATTTTTTAAATGGCAGCTCAGGACTCCGATGGAGGAGGCAAACATTGCCAGCCTAGTTAATAGATGCCCCTAGAACTCATCCAGCATCACATTAACATATTCTATTAAATAAAGCAATCATAGGCTTGCCCAGATTCAAAAGGTGGAGAAATTGACTGTATATCTTGAGTGAGGAGTGGTAGAATGACATGGAAAATAACATAAGTGGAGATGCTGTTATATCCAACTTTAAATAATACCATCTGTCACAGTTCACCTTTGAGCAATAAAAATACACATACCTCACATGCACAAAATACACTCTTCCCTTCCCCAAGATCTCTCCCACACTCATTATGGCACAAACTCGAAGATCAGGATCTCAACTGATAAATATAGAATGGTATGGATTGGGTTACTTGGTTCTTCAATGATGGCTCTCCTTTCTTTAAAGATATGTGAATTAGAGACCTGCTATCTCTTTCACATGCCCAGGCAAAAGTAGGGGCCCAGGAATACCAAAATACATACTCCTGTCTTAAAGGGTGGCAAACAGAACACAATGGTTCTTCTTCCAGTGCAATCTTCTTAAAGTTTTATCTTCTATCAAGTACCTCATAATTCTTCCATCTTCTACCCATTACTCCATCACAAAGCTATTTCCACATTTTTGGTGTTTGCAATAGCAACACACCACCTTCATGGTATCAAAATTTGTTTTAGTTACTTAGGCTGTTCAAGCAAATACAATGAATTTTTTCAGGTTAAATAATGGGAATTAATTTGCTCATGGCTTGAGGCTAGAAAAATATTCACATCAAGATGTTATTTAAGTGATGTTTTCTTCCTAAAGAATGTGGTGTCCTGGGTTTGGTTTCTAGTGATTCTTGGCTACTCTGTCACACAGCAAGACACCTGATGTCATCACCTGGTCTCTCCCTTCTTTTCTGGGTTCCATCAATGTCCAGCCTTTTGCTTCCTGTGACTTTCACTTCAATATCTGAATCTCATTCTGCTAATAAAGAACTCTAGTAACAAGATTAAGACCAATTCTGATTGGGCTGGGCCACATCTTAAAAAAAGTAACTCTAACAAAAGTTCTACTAGAAAATAGTATCACACCCATAGGAATGCATTAAATTTAAGAATAACTTTTTCTGGGGTACATGCAGGTACATACCACCACAGCAGTTATTCAAGAAGGATCTGTGGAAAATACTTTTCTCTGATTATTTGGAACCCCTTTGAACTGCATGAGAATCTGACAAGTATTTTGCAAAATTTATATGAGCAGAAGTGTGGCCATTCAGACAGAAAGAGATAGAGAATGGGTGGATTGAAGGAAATATGACGTCAAGGTCAGAACCATGGAAGCAGAATTTTGGAGCAAAAATTCTCCTTGGACCCAGAGAAAAGACCCACCCATGTGTGTGGTGAAAGAAAGTCACCTCTGCCCTTAAAGGGGGCTGGTCTTCTGCCCTGGTGCTTTGAGAGGGTAGGCCTGCAAATTGATATTCAAAGAGAGTGCCACCACCCCATTGCTGGGGCTCATGCCCTAGCATTCTTGGATAGGTTGAATGCCATTCTGCTGCTCAGAGAGTGTATGTCTGATTATCTAGCATTTGTGAAAAGACTGCCTGCTGCACAAAAATTTAAAATGATGGAACTGCTGCTCCAGCAGGTCTGGGGAACAAAGTATGACTCCACAAATGACTCTATGGACTTGAGATCTAATGGTGTTTACCCTACAGTGTTTCAGACTTCCTTTGGACCTGTGACCACTATTTTCCTTGAAGATCATATCCTCTGGAATGAGAATTGATATTAATTACCCGAAGAGGTGATGATGCAAACTACCAGAATCTGTTGACTTTTATAAAGGGTATTGATTTGGGGTAGACGCTTACAGTTACAAGACACTAAGGAGTCTAACTAAAGGTACCATAAGAGGTAATTCCTCACCAAATATGATTGCCAATCTCTGCTAGTGTTTGACCTTCCTTCTTTCTCTTAAGGCTCCATGGTCCCAGCTTCTTTCAATCTCAGCTGTAGAGGGGCATAGGACTTTCTTTCCTGGCTCAGCTGCTCTGTTCTCTTCACAAGGTTATCTGTAAACTATCAACTCTCTCCAGGTACCCAGGATCAAAGTTTTCTCCTCTGCCTTGTCTATGGTGTTCTCTCTCCTTTCCTCTCTGTCTTCTTCTCTGTGCTCTTTTGAGTAACAGTTTGTTTAGCCCACCAAAGAGGAGAGGACTTAACCTGAGTTACACCCTACTGATGTGGTTGAATCAAAGCCCTAATCTTAATATAATTTAATCAAAGACATTTCAGCTGAATCTAACACAATCAAAGTGTATCATACCCAGAGGAACAGGTCAGAGTAGAAACATAATCTCTCCTTTTGGAATTTGTAAATAATCTCAAACTGCCATACATTCACTTTACACTGAATTCCAAGAAAACATTACAATATTCTAAAACCTTAAATCCTTTCCATTAGAAATACTAAATACAAAATCATACCACAGTTTTACAAATACAATTTTTCTTGAAGCAAATTCCTCTCTGGCTGTAGACCTGTGAAATTTACAAAACAACTTATCTGCTTCTAATATACAAGGGACAGACATAGGATAAACACGTTCATTATCTGTATTAGTCAGCCAAAGGGGTGCTAATGTGAAATACCAAAAATGGGTTGGTCTTTATAAAGGGTATTTATTTGGGGTAGAAGTCCACAGATACCAGGCCATAAAGTGTTAAATTTCTCCTCTCACTAAAGTCCATTGCCACGTGTTGGAGCAAGACAGCTGCTGACGTTTGCCAGGGTTCAGGCTTCTTGGGTTCCTCTCTTCCTGAGGCTGCATTTCTTTCTGGGCTTAGCTCCTCTGGTTCCTCCACAATGTCAGCTGTAGACTATCAAGTGAATGGCTCACTTCTCTTCTCCTGGGGCCTTCTCTCCAACATCAAAACTCCAACATCAAAACTGCTTCCAAAAACTCCTGCACATCTGTTCTTTGTGATGCCTTTTATATTTCCTTCCCCTACCCACCAAGGGGTGGGGCTCAATGCCCTATTGACCTGGCCCAGTAAACACCCTCATCATAACTTAATCATGCCCAGATTATCAGATCATTTTACAAGCATGATGCAATTACATATTTTGAATTCATAATTACTTCAAATTGCCCAACAGCTACATTAACATAAGGAGAAATTGGGAAGGAAACATAAGTCACTGGTGCCCTACACTTCTGAAAACCAGCAGGGCATACTGCATTAGGTTTCAAAATCTGAGAGCCATTCTTAAAATGATGGTTTCTTCTCATTCTTGGGGCCTCTTGAGGGCCCATCCTTTCCACAGTTTTGCCCAACAGCCATTTCTTTGGTTCTACCCTCATCAAGGATCTGGGTGGTGACTGAGCTCCAGACCTCATCCTTCAAGAACATTGGGGTAGTGGCCACTTGTTCCCCAATCTCTCAGGTAGAGCCTCAATTCCCTTAGTACAGTAAGGTGGCAGCAACATTCTCCCTAATCTCTGGCATACAGGTCCAACAGTCTCAGAACAGTGAATTGGTGACCTGACCTTATATAATCTCTGGGGGGAGGGAAGCCCACACTTTTCAGAAAAATGGGGTGTTGACCTCACTTTCCCCAAACTATGGAGAACAAGCCCACCATTCTCAGAGCACTGGGGTGTCAATCTCACTCTCCCCAACCCTTGGGAAATGAGCTCCACCATCTCCATAGCCTGGGGTGGCAAGATGCTCTCTGAACACTTGGGTGGAACATCCATCGCCTTTAAATGCTTGGGCAAACTCACCCTCTGTGCACATGAGTGGGGTTCCTCTTTTGATCCAAGGAGATATCTTAATTCCAGACCTCAGCTTCCAGGATTTTCCTTTTAAAGCTGTTTTCCCTTCCATCTCTCCCCACCAGGCCCCTTTTATTCAAGGCTGAGAGTGGTTTTGCTTATACAGTTATTGCAAAAAATCATGTTGGTTTAGCATGCAGGAAGCAGGGGTCCAAGCCATCAGACAGTATGGCTTTCCACAAGTTGTTCCTGGATAACTACATTTTCAATCCTGGCTTAAAATTTCCAAGTTTAGCTAATCCCTCAAATGGGGCACTATCATCTGGGGGCTTGATTTCCAGAGGCTGGGTATTTCCAGAATCATTTTCTGGTTTCTTTGTATTCAATAATTAAGTTATCATTGTTTTTCTTTCCTCTAACATTTTGCTATAGTCTGCAAGGGGAAGCCAGGTTGCATTTCCCACATTTAGTTTGGAAATCTTTTCTAAATGGCCAAGTTCAAAATTTTCAATTTCTACCTTCCACATAATATCAGGAGTCAATTTTTTTAAGTTCTCTACAATTTTAAAACATGTATCACCTTTCCTCCAGTTTTCAATAATCGTTTCCTCATTTCCTTCTAAGGCTTTATCCAAAATAACTTTAGGCTCCATATTCCTACCAACAGTCTTTCAAAAAATCTAGGCCTTTTTGATCAAGCATCTCACAATTCTTACAAAAAATACCACTAAACTACTTATAAAACCATCCCAGCATTTTTGGCAATTGCAAAAGCACCAAAAACTTTTGGTGCCAAAATCTGTATTAGTCAGCCAAAGAGGTTGTATTACACAGGGTTTTCTAGGGAAACAGAACTGACAGGAGATAGCTGTAAAAAATATGATATTTTGCAAAAGTCTCTTGCATGAGCATGGGGATGCACAAATCCAGGTTCCACAGGAAGTTTGTAAACCAGGGACTTCAGAGATATTCCAGTGAAGGTCCTTGTTGAGTTTCTGGGAGATATTGGCTACCCAAAGATAAACTGGGAAATTCTCTCTGAATGCTGAAATCACTTCCTCTTTTAAGGCATTCAACTGATTAGATAAAGAATCACTCATTGCTGATGGCAATCTTTTTGGTTAATATAGATATAATCAGCCATCCATGCAGTAAACTCACTGAAGGCTAAAGTCCATAAATGTCATTGTTTTACAATTAGCCCAATGCTTGCTTGATTTAACAACTGAGCACAATTACCATTTTACACACACAATCTTTTTTTTTGGAATACATTAATAATCTCAAACTGCCAGAAAATGTGTATCCTATGTTTTTCCTACCATTTTATTTGCCCAGGATGTACCACATTTATAACTGATTTTGATGAGACTTTGTGCTTAATATTATTATTGAAATGGATTAAGGTTTTGAGATTTTGTGATGTAATGTATGTATTTTGCAAATGCAAAGAACATGTCTCTTTGGGGTCCAAAGAACAGGGTGTGTTAGATTGAATTATGTACCTAAGAACAGGCTGTATTAGATTGAATTGTGTACCATTCTTAAATTTAATAAATTCACATGTGTGTGAACCTTTGTAAATAGAACTGTTTTCTAATTTTTTATTTTTTAAAAAATGGTTACATAAGTGTTCCATAAAAATATAGGAAATAGAAGCTTTTGAAGATGCTGTTTTTAGTTATGGTCTGATCCAACTTTATGAGGTTGGGCCTTAATCCTATCACTGTAGGCTTTTTAAAATAAGAACGTCCTGTGGCTGAGTAGAAACTGGAAGTCAATATAGCCCAAAAGAGGAAATAAAAACATTGTCATATGACAAGAAAGCTAAGGTACCCAAAGATCGTTGGCAGCCAGGACTAGAACCATCTTCAGGGAGAAAGCATCAATTTGCTGATGCCTTGATTTTGAACTTCTAGCTTCAAAGCAATGAGTCAATAAATTTCCATTGTTTAAAGCAACCCACTGCATGGTACATATCTTAGCAACCTGTTTAAATAAAATGAAGCCCTTACAACTTCCATCTACCACCTGGCACCAAAGTCAATGCCACAAGCTTTAGATTTTTGTTATGGATGCACTTTATTTTGAATTTCCAGTTATTGTTCAGTATATCTTTTCCTACATGATTGTATTAGTCAGGGTTCTCTCAAAATCAACAGGAGAGATCTGTAAATATTATGAAAATTTATAAAATTGACTCAAAATGGTGGGCCTGTACCTGTCCACATTTTGTAGGGCAGGCTGCCAGTTGGGAAGTCTGATGAAGGTTTACAATGAATTATCCAGGAAAAAAGGCTGGTCAAAATAGAGATGGGAATTTTCTCTTCAGGCTTGCTGAAACCATCACTTCTTCTTTAAGGCTTTCAACTGATTAGGTATCTCTCATTGCTAAAGGCAATATTCTCAGTTGATTGAAGATGTAATCAGCCACAGATGCAATCAACTATATCATGGTTTAAGTCCACTAAATGCCCTCACAGTAACAATCAGTCCTTTGCTTCCTTTGCCAAAGAACTGGGCACTGTTACCTGGCCAAGTTGGCACATGAGCTAAACTATCTCAGTGATGTATGACTCCAAATTTTTAGGACTTTGCAACAACCATTTTATTTTCTGTCAAGATTTTGTGAGACAGAAATTCAGAAAGGGCTTGGCTAGGTGTTTCTTCTGCTTCATGTGGCTTGTACTTCAGTCAATTTGTGTTTTCAAATAATTACTGCCTTGTATGAACAGTTCAAGACAGCCTAATTCCCATTCATGGAGTCTCAGAAGTGATACCTGGAAAGGATCCTCTGCATCACTCTCTGTTTCCATTTAGATTCAAGATGTCTTCACAAGATTTTTCCAGCAGGATAGACTTCTAACATGATGTGAAGGGCTTCTGGTGTTAGAATATAGACACTATCAGGCCAGATAAGGCCTACATACAGAACTGTCACAGTGACACGTCCACAAACTTCTATTGATAAAATTACTCACAGGGTTTGGCTGTCTTTGAAGGAGTGAAGAAATAGATACAATACTTGATGGGGGAGTGACAAAGTCATATTACAGAACAGAATATCTGATTGAAGATATTGTTGCATCCATTTTTGGACAATACAATCTTCTACATCACAAAAAGAGCCTACTGTTAATGTCTGAGAGATCTGTAGCCATATTCATTTTATATTTCTGGTATTTGTCATTTGGATTTTACCCTAGATCTTATTTTCTAGAGGTTTCCCAATTTTATTACCAAATAAATAACTTTTTTATATCAAATACATAACTTATTTCTTTCTCTTTATTTTATTTTAAACATTTATTTTTAATATAAACATTTAAGCTACAAATTTACCTGTAACCACTGCTTTGGTTCTATCTACATATTTTGGTATATTTTAGTTAGTGTTTAGCTCTAAATATTTGCTTATTTATCTCATGGTTTCTGTTGTGTTTAATGGCTCCCTAAATTTTTATTGCTAAGTTTTCAAATGTTTGGAAGATTTTACAGGTATATGTAATAAATATCCATTTCTACAAAACAAATTACCTCAAAACTTAGTGGCTTGAAACCGTACAATTTATTATCTCTAGGTTCTCTAGGTCCAAAAAATAGGCATAGCTTAGCGGGTTCCCGTTCTTGAGGTAATGTAATCAAGATATCATCTCAGACTACAATATTTCTTCAAATATATTTTCTGCTCCATTCTCATTTGAAGAAATGACAAAGGTTGCACTTCCCAACTAACTAACATGCTCAATGGAAGGATTCAGTTTCTTATGGGCTGTTAGGTCAAGGGACTCCTGTGCTCACTGTTGTTTGGCTGAAATTCACCTTCAGTTCTTTGCCATGTAGGATTTCCCAATTTGCTTCATTACAGAAAATATGGAAGGACAGCCAGAGAGTGAAAGGTAATGAGCCAGAAATCATAGTCTTTTATAACTTATTCACAAAATTAACATCTCATTATTTTATCCATATTCTTTGTATTAGTAACAACTAGGTCTAACCCAATGTCAAAGACAGAGTATCACACAAAGGCATGAATACCATGATTTGGGCATCACTGAAAGTCATTTTTAAACTTGCCTACCATGGAATCTTACTATTATTGATTTGTAATTTAATTCTATTGTAGTAAGAGGACATAATCTATTACTTGAAATTAATTGGGTCTTGTTTCACAGCCTACCATATGATCTATTATGACTGTTCAATGTGCAATTATAAAGAATGTATATTCTGTGTTTAATGGATGCAGCATTATGTAAATGGTAAATTAGGTCATCATGGATGAGAATTTTCTTCAAATATATTCTGTAATTATTTATTTCATCTATTTGTTCTATCATTTAGGGAAAGGGCCACAAAAATCACCAACCATGATTGTGAATTTGAATATTTTTTCTTATTGTACTCTCAATTTTGTTTCACGTTTATTGAAACTCAGTTATTGAAAGCATACAAATTTAAAATTATTATATCTTCTTTGAAAACAGAATATTTACCATTATGTAACAACATTCTTCAAGTAGAAGCCTACTTATTGATTATTAATACATTTATTTCATCTTTATATTTTAGTGTTTACATGGCATATATTTTCCAATTTTTTACTTTCAACCCTTCTAATTTTATAAATAAAACATGTCTCTTGTAAACATCAGGTAAATTCCTATATTTAGAACAAAATCACAATATCTGTCTTTTAAGTAGAATGCTGTTTTCCTTTAGATTAAATGCTATTATTGATATCACTGGGGTTTATTATATAATTTTGTTATATGTTTTCTATTTTTCCCACTGTGTTTCATATCTTTATATCTACTTTCCTGACATCTTTTCATTCAATGCAGTTTTCAAAAAATGTCTCATTATATCACTTTTATTAGTATTTGTTATATATTCTTTTGTGATATTATTTTAATGGCTCACTTTTATTCTGGGGAATGGCAAGTCAAAATTGTATAAAGCAGAACACAAGCTGAAAACTCCAATCAGGGTGATTCTGAAGACCTGTAAGTACAAACTCTACAGAGAAGTCTCATAGCTGGAAACTCCATCAAATATGATGTTGAATTTGAGGCTGAAATTCCCAGGGGAAGTTGGCTGATTGAAGTTGAGGCAGAAGTTCTTCTTTTCCTAATTTTAAAATCCTCAATTCTGCCTTTTAAGGCCTCTAATTAATTTGAAGTTGATACTCTCCAAATTGTCCAGGGAAACATCATTTGTTGGTGGTAGATACAATCAATAATAGATAACAATCAAGAGATTACAAATGAGGATCCAAGTGCAAAATGCCCTCACAGTAACTATCAGGACAGTGCTTGTTGACCAAATAACTGGGTACAATAAAGTGGTCAAGTTGACATATTACATTAACCTTCACATTACATTATACATCCTTAACATAAGAATATTTTAAAATTAATATTAAATCACTTATATATATAAATTAAAAATATATTGAAATTATAATTCCAATTATACCTTATTACACTTTATAAAAATTTTACATATATTTTACTGCCACATATGCTATAACTGCTGAATATAATGCTATTAATTTCGCTTTGAACAGTAATTTAGAAAAAAATATTTAGGAAAGAAAATTAGTTTGTATTTACCATATATTTTTCTTTTCCATTATCTTCATTTTTCATGTAAAACCTAATTTAAAATGAAATTGTTTTCCTTCAACCTGAAGAAATTCCATTTGCATTTCTTATAGTTCTGTTGGCTAAGACTTCTTTCAGCCATTATTTCTCTATAAAAGTCTTTATTTTTTCTTCATTGTGAAAGAAGGAATTTTGTTGTTTCTACGTTGACAATTATTTTTTTTCTTTCAGCATAACAGAGATGCTATTACATTTCTGAATCAATGTTTCTTTGTATATAATGTGTTTTTATCAGATTTTTGGAATTATGAACTTACAATTTTGATGAAATATGAAAAAATTGGGGGCTAATATGACTTCAAATACATTTTCTCCTCCTATATCTCTTTCCTCTTCTTCTGGGACTCCATAAATGCATTTAAGAATGATTGATGCTATTTCACAAGTCATTAGGAGTTTTCATTGAAAATATTTTATTCAGAAAAATTTTTATTAGCTGGTCCACAAGTTCACTGATCCTTTCTTTTATAATTTTTACTCTGCTGCTACTTCTATCTGATGAAATTTTGATTTTAGAATGTGGTTTTAAGTTATAGAATTTACATTTGGTTCTTCTTGAGAGTTTCCAATAATCTTAATCTTTTCATTTATTATATTTATCTTTGGCTTCTAAATTTTTAAACATAATTTTCATAGTTATTTTTAAGAACTTATCTATTAATTCTAATATCTAAGTCATCTCATCTGATTCTATTGACCTTTTCTTTCACTTGATTACAGGTCATATTTTTCTCCTTTATTGGTATGTGTAATGAGTTTTTCAAGAGACTTTACACTAGGCCTTTGGGATTATATATTTTAAAGACTCTGTGTTCTTTTGTCTTCTTCCAAGGATATTGAGTTTTTGTTCTGGCAGGGAATTAAATTTTTGGTAGATATCTTTTATCCCTAAGAGTTTTGAACTTAAGGGTTTGTTACAGTGAGTTTATTTTAGTTTTGATGTAATTCTTTATAACACAGTCCTTAATTCTTAGATGTAGACCATAATTTTAAGGTATGCAAATTTCTTGGGTTTCAGTGGAAATTCTGAAGCATTTAATCAGTCACTCCAATCTGGCATAATGTTAGATTCAGGCTTTTTCTATATATCTGTGGTAAGATGCAGCTGAAATTCCTGTTCACTTCTTTCAGCTTCTCAGCATTGTTTTCCTGAGCTGCTTGAAGTCTCACCCTGCCCATATGCAATTCAGTAGTCAGCTAAGTATTTGAGGGGAGTTTCAATGCATATTTCTGGTATTACTCTCTCTGCCTCTAGCTTCTTTGTCAACTTTTGTGTGACTCTTAACTTCTCAACTCTTTAAGATTTCTTTTTATTGTGCTTAAACTCTTTTTACCATAGAAAGCTCTTTACCACATAGTGCCCTTAAGGAATAGACAAATAATATAGAGGAGCACTTTAGTATAAAATATATTATTCCAGTTGCATGATAATGCTTCCTTTTGTGGCTTGGATAACAGAAGAAATGAGGACAAAGTGGAATTGAAGTCTATTTCATGATAAATTCATTTGAAGCCAGCAGGAATTGTAGCTAATCATTCTGTTTAATCTAAATACACACACCTTGTTGGTCCTTGGCCTTGGGGAATCCTACTTAAAGTTATTTTAAGTATATTTCTGTTTATTTTTATTCAGCATGGTCTTCTACATTGACAGCTTTGGTTGGTTTAGTGGAACATGGTATTCTGTCCATCATTGTATTTCATTCATGTTATATATCCTAGTAACCATATCCATAGAGTAGGCCAAAAGTATTCTATTCCTTTATTGAGGCAATACCTGGGTTATTTGGTGGGATCCACATGACCCATTTTCATTTACCTTAGAATACTCATATAACCTTCTATAACAAGATTTTCTTGTGCTGTGTTTATTGACTGTCCATTCAGTAAGGCTTGTTTGCCTGACCAAATAATGAGGCTGTGAGCCACAATGCATGAATTTATAAATATACAAACATTGCTCTGAGGTTGAAAAACAACTGTTCCCTGCCCTGTTTATTATGCTGCTCATACATCTGGATTTTGAATGGATTTAACACTGCCTACTTTGACCAGGGTTTTGCCATCCTGAGGGTGAAATTCAGCAGATTTCCATATTGAACCATATCCTTCAATTTGGGAACTTCTATTGAGAAATCAAGTATCTTGTTTTTCTTTAGCAGGAAATGAATAATTGATTCATGTCACTTAAAAACAGTTGGAGGAAACTCTGCCAGAATTTATATTTTGGTATATTTCTGAATGCTATGCTTATGATTATGCTATACTTCTCCCGAGTCACCTCCCATGGATGTTCTATAATACTTTTTCCATTTTGTTAAGGAGCTTTGTTATGCTGCTCCATTATTTTGTAAATGTTTCTCTGGTATCATCCATGGCATAAAGGGCACTTGTGATGCCCCTGAGTTCTGTCTCTATGAAAGTTCAATGACCTGTTAGTAGTTATGCGTCTGGTCACTGTATCATTAAACATCGAATACCCAATCCCAGTATTTATCACTGCGTGGCAGTATTAGTCTTTTGCCAGAATCTCCATTCTGCATATGTTTATATAGCAAACACTTCAGAAATCATCTGAGCATTAGGATTATGGGCTTCCAATGGCACTTCATTGACAACTGCCCATTATAAATCTCTTAGAGCCAATGCCATCTCTAAATAACTAGAATATAGAAATGATAGTAATTTATTTAGTACTATTTGTGGAATATCTCTAATGATCATGACCTGACATGTTTAATGTTTATTCCCAGAAACTTGACTGATTGGTTAAGATTTTGTAGTTTGGGTATACTGATCAGCCCTACTTGGCTAGCAATATGTACCATTACATTAAATCCAGCCAATTGCTTCTAGGTGATGGGGGCTGTGGTTATGCCAATGAATTTTACGGGCGTGTTTCATTTGTTTTATTTTATTTACCATAAAATGTCCACTGATCAGAGATGATCATGAGTGGGATATGATGGGCAATGGACAATGAATTGCAGGTAGAGAAGACAAGTATATGCCCAGTATATTTGGAAACAAGGTGCTGTCAACTCCAATCTGAGGGGTTTCAATAAAGTAAGCTACCCCTGGGTAATCAGGTACTTTTCTGAGATAATGATGTCATATTTGTGTTTCAAGCATTTTGGACATTCAGAAGTGACAGTAGCCAGATGAAGTGAAAGGTAGCAAGTTGTTAAAAGGTAGATTATGGTGTTCATTGAGCCCATATACAGTTATCTCTGCAACTGTGGCCATTTGGAAAATAGGTCCACAAACGTGATTGGTGAATGAGGCAGACAGATAGTCACAAGACAGATCTATCTGGTGAGATTTTTGAAAGACTGTTGTGAGGTGCATTTTCTTTGCACTTACATGGAAAACAATCACTGTTACATTTCATGCTCATTTGGAAAGAACCATCCACATACAACTCCTTCAAACTGCTTTGCCATAATTTTTTCCATTTTTTTCTACCTAAACCATTTAATGGATTATCGAGATTATTTAACATGCTCAATGAGTCACTGTGATTTTTAATTCATGGTAATTGCATATGAAGTGGAAAACCTAATATACTGCTCAAAATACTGCCCACTGAGAAGATTTTTTTCTTCCCTTCAATCTTTGATTGCCACCTTTGAGGTAGACAGTAGTTTAGCAATTGTCTACTTTTGGCTGTTGCTGACGTACTGTATTAGCCAGATTTCTCCAGAGAACCAGAACCAACAGCATATATTTATTATAGAATTTGGTTCAGATGACCATGGGGCTTGAGAAATCTGAATTCAGTAGAGCAGGCTGCAAGTTGGGACTTTGATGAAAGTTTCAATGTATGTCCCAGCAGAAGCTGGCTGGCTGAATTAGAAGTAGAAACTCTTTCTGCCTGCTAAAATCCACAGTTATCACTTTAAGACCTTCAACTGATTAGATGAGTCTTCTCTCATTACTAAAGGCAATCTCCTTTACTGATTGGAGATGTAATCAGCCTCGATGCAATCAAGTGACTAATGATTAAATACACAAAGTACCCTACTGGTAACAATCAGGCCAGTGCTTGCTTGATCAAACAACTAGACACCAAAACCCAGCCAAATTGATACATGAAATTAACCATCATACATATCTTGCAGATTAATTCATGAAACAGACTTGTTCTTAAATATACTACCTCCATAATACTACTTAATTTGTTTTAACATTTCTTTCATTTTAATAACTTCTTGAAGGGACACTTACTGAATTGATTTTTTTAAACATTATTATTTTCTAATACATCTAAGTAAGGATTTAGCTGACTTTTACAAGCTTTTTGTTGATTCCACAAGCTTCGATACATTATACTTTCACTATCATTAAGCTCAAAATATTTTCTGATTTCTATTATTTTATTTATGATTTATTGAGAAATGTACTTTAAATTTTCAAACAGGGAATTTTCATTTTTTTTAAATTTCCTAGGTAATATTCCCGTTGTTCTGAGATACACTTTATGATTGTAATTCTTTGATATTTGTTGAGAAATGCTCTAAGGCTTAGAATATGATCAGTTTTGTAAAACGGTCCATGTGCACTTGAAAATAATGTAGTTGTTGGAAGCATTGTTCTTTTATTTCAATAAATCAAGTTTGCTAATTATGTTCTTTAAATTTTCTATAACATTATTTTATGTGCATGTCTTTACAGTTCCTGAGAGTTGTGCAAAAACCTCCCATTATTCTTGTTGATTTCTTTGTCATGTTAGGTCAATGACATAAAAAATATTTTGAAGCTCTGTTTTTAGATTAATACAATTAACAAAAAGTCTGCCACATTGATTTTTTTTCTTTACCATTGTAAACATTTTATATCTGGAAATACTTCTTGCCTTGATATTTATTTTTGTATATTCTATCATTGTAGATTGATAATATCCTTCTTTTGTTTAGAATTTATGCTTTATATTTTCCATTATTTTATTTTCACTTTTTATACTGTTATTTAAGATGCTTCTCTTGTAAGGCTCATACCATTGAGTTCTTTTTTAAATAGGATTAATAAACACATTGTTTTCAAAATAAAATTTATGAAGGATTTGTATTTAAATCTAGCATCTCCTATTTTTTTGTATTTGTTATTATTGTATATAGTTAATGTTCAGTTAGGTTTAGGCACATATTTCCTCTTCCTATAATTCTTGATTTTTTTCTGTAGTTCCTTGTATCCAGTTGAATGAATTTTTCTTCTTCCTGAAGATCCCCCTCTATAGATCCCTATAGTATAAGTATGTTGGTCACAAATTCTCTCAATTTTTTTTGGTCAGAAAAAAAATCTACATTTTGCCTTCAATTCTGAAAGATGTTTTGCTGATATATAAGTAACCTGGAATTTATATTCATTTTTCACTGTGAATATATCATTATTTTATCTTCTGTTTTCAATGCTTAACTAGTTTTATTATTATTTCTTTTTTATGCATTATGTCCTTAAAATCTGATCTTTGTCCTTTTTTGTAGTTTATTATGCAATAACTTTTTAAGTTATCCATTTTGAAAATTTATCCTTTTTTAAATTTATGTTTTCCAATGCTTTAAAGACCCCATGAAATTACAGCTTGATTTCTTTCAACATTTGAAAAAATTTTCTTCCATTATCTCTTTAAATATTTTGCTTATCTATTATCTTTATCTTCTCTTTATGGAACTGTAAGTAAATTAACTCTATATCAAACCTTTGCACTGTGCCCCTTAAGTCATTTTATGCTACAATATATATTGTCGATCCTTTTATTTCTCTTGGCTTAGGTCTGCATATTTTCTTTTAAACTTTCTTCCAATTTACTAAGTTTCTCTTCAACTGTATCAATGTGCTGTTAAATCCAACAATTTTCTTCTTAATTTCAACCATTGTATATTTTCACTTTCAAGTTTCGTTCAATAAAGTTAGCCATTTCTGTGTTTTAATTTTTGGTACACAATACCCTTGTTTTAAATAGAGTTTTTTAAAAATTATTTGTATCATCTATGCATGTTTCTATTGCTCTTCCTTTTTAATCAAAGCATATCTCCTCCTATGCTTTGTGAGTTTTGTTTATTTGCCAGATTTTATATTTTAAAACATTTAGAGCTAATTCAATATTTTTGATGATTTCATCCTCTTTGTGATTTTAGTTTTGTTTCTCACTGGCAGCTAGCCTTGAGGAAATAAGTATCCCAGATACTTTAATTCAATCAAGTAATTAGATTATTCAAGTTGTGTTTGAATTTCCTTGAGCACTACTTATTTTCTATTTATGCTTACTGCAAGTAAAGCCCTATGTGGTCACAAAGCAAACCCTGAGTTTTGGTAGAAAATGAACTTTATTTGTTACTTCCCAGAGAAAAGGATTCATAGAATGTTCCATATAGACTTTTAGTCATTCATTTGTGGTATGTGGAATTAGCACAAGCCTTAACAGAAAAGAGACCACAAATGCAGGTCTTAGCCCTGTGGCTCCTCTTCTCTACAAAATAACAGCCACAGAGATTTTGATTACTTTTATTTCTCTAATGCATTTAAGCACATACATTTTATATTTTTTATAGTCTTCTTGTTGTTATCATTGGGAGATTTGGTGCAAAACAAGCCAGACTTGGTTTTCTGGGAGATAAATGTAATATTTATATTTATTTTTCTAGTTTAGCTATAGATGTTTGTGAGAGAAAATTTCTAGGGATTATTGTATATTTTGAAGCAATGTATACATGAGATACAATTTACAATGTATTCTTCTTATTGGAGCATATAATTTCATTTTATAGCTGTTAAAGTCATTATCTGATCAAATAAATACTTATGCCTTATTCACATAAGCCAAAAGCATCAGGAATACTTCGCATTCCCCTGAAAGCAAAATAGAGACATTTGCCTTATGTTTATATTTATTTTCTAGAGCTGAGTCATAATTTAGTCCACAGAAACCTTAGGCATATCAGCCAACCTAAAGGATGATGGTTTGGTCCACACACTGACAACATCATGTTGGTGAAATCTGAATCACATGAAAATGAAGTATCAAATGGAATACTTGAAAGAAATTTCATGAAAATGAACTACTTCTTCATTAAAATTTCTGAAGATTTTGAAGTCAGGGAATTTTGGCATAGTTATTCAAATCAATGAAAGTGTTCAACATATGCTGCCACTTAGCAGTACAAAAGGCAGTGGTTACATATACCCCTTAAATTTTGTGATTAATGCATATTACATTTATGTTTGTTGGATTTAATGCATTTATTAGCTAAGTTACAAACTGCCCTCTTTTAGTGGGACCCTTCACATGATAAACATCTTAAGCTAGTTCAGATGGACTTTTCTGTGTCTCTTTTATCTATTGCCCTAATGACCCAGAAGATCCCACATTAAACTCAAAATATGTGAAGATTAAGAAGGTCACATGGGCTTATGGTAAGCCATGTTATGAAAAAGCAGTGAAAGTCCTTAGATTATTGATGTAAACAAAGCCCCCTTTTGGAAAAGTAGCAATTCTTTTATTGTAGAAATAATTACTTAATTGATACAAGACTGAAATTAAGGGGAAGAGAACATGGAAAAATACTAGAGAAAAGAATTCATAAATACCAAGGTTGGCCTTGTAGCCAATTGCAGGAATGATGATAATGACTTCTATTTTTTTTTCTTTGCTTTTGTGAACTATCACTATCATCTATCTATCTTTCCATCTATCATTTATCTAGCTTATCTATTAATAAAATTACTGTCTCAGCACAAGAAATATATACAAGTGAATGAGGCAAAAATGTATGGAAGTAATTGAAAGCCTGAAATAGGAGTTGGAGTTGGACTGTTTGAAATATGACCACAAAGAAGACAATTGATTTGAATTCCCAGTTTAAGTGGGTACTGAGTTATATTCAAACTCATATATGTATTTAGTGTGGGAAGTGTAGATAAATTATTACATAAAATAAAATACCTACTGAGACCAAGCTCCTAAAACTTGTCATAAGACTGTCATCTGAGAAATAATAAGGAAAGTTACAAAACAGCAAAGACATTTATTTGAGGTCTTAAAATTGCAATTTGGGGAGCACAGATTCAGAGAGCAACCTAAATCATCTGCCATGTTGGTACTTACAGGAAAAAGTTTCTAAAGAAAAATAAAAATATTATCTAAGTTGTTTGTGACTGGTGGATATTTGGGATGCTCCAAATGTACTACAGGTTAGATAGTTTACTGAGTTCCTTATCATGTGGTTTGTTTCTGGTTTCCAGGTGTCTTTATGACTTTGAGGAAGATTGTTAATTATGGTTATGCATACTTTGGCAGTTTGTAATATCTGGCTGATAATTGTATGAGAATCACAACCAGAATGACCTTCTGCATCCATTTTAAATCTCTTAGCCTTATTTAACTCTATTATTTTTATTCATTTTTACATCACCTAAGATTATAATCATGTTTGTTTATCAACCATCCATTTCTTATTCCTTTTACTTTCTGCCATTTCCTTGACTGGTCCGTGTATTTTACTCAGGTGGGTAGTGCAAATCTTCATTCCCATTGACTTGAATAGTGTTCAAACAAATATCGGTTCTTTTTTTACAAAATCAGTTTTCCTTAGTTTCTCATTGTCCTCTACTATGCATAGGACTTATTTGAGATTTCAGACCAACTTAGTCCTATGCCTTCATTTTTATGAAGCAATCCAGTTTCCCATTGTTATTTAAGGTGTGGTACCCAATTCAGTACAATAATCACATCAGCATGGGGTAACCCAAATAATCATGGGAAAGTTTATTTTTCTGTTTGTTTTGTTTTGTTTTGCTGTTCTTTTTTTAATTTAAAGGAACAATGATTGTATTCATTGGTAGAAGAATTCCATCTGTGGGTCCCAGGGCTTCCACACATACCATGTTTCAACTTTTGAAATGCAAATAAAAACACGTTAAGTTGGTTATCATAATATTAAGTGTCATATTGATCTTTACATTTGGTTAACAGTTTTTCATTCTGAATACAGGAAAGCTCTTGGTTTAAGTATAGCTCTTGCTTTAAGTATACATCACATCCTGTAGGATAGAAAACTAGTGCTGTTTTGCCTTGTCTCTTATCTTCCAGGCAATACTGTCATAGACCCCATCCCATCATTTTATCATGTAAGATACTTCCAGATAATGGGGAACATGGGAAGAGCAGTGAAATTCATAACCAGGAATCTATTACTTTGTTGTAAAATGGGTTTCTTGGACAGAAGCAATGTTGATTGGGATTTCATGGTAATTAATAAGCAGTGTTTTGTGGATATGTGTACGGTGTTATGGTTTTAGTTTTACCCCTCTGTTTTATCTTAAGTGTTTTATACTTTGAACTCTAACATGCAAGTGTTTGTCCATTTGGATTAATGTTCCTATATGGTTTGAGGTAGGGATTCAACTTCATTTTTATAAATGTGGATATCCAATTTTTCTAGTATTCCTTGTTGAAAAGTCTGTTCTTTCCCAAATTGACTATTCTTGGCACCTCTGTCAAATATAAAGTGGTATAAATGCAAAGCTGTATTTCCAGACTCTGTAGCATATCCCATTGATATGTCTAGCCTTATGCCTATATCAAACTGTGCTGATTACCACAGTTTGTAGTAAGGTTGAAAATAGGATGCTCTTTTTAAAGATAGTTTTGGCTATTTTGATTCCCTTGAATCAGACATCATGACACTTACTTGAGTGGGCATATCCTAAGATCAGAGAATTTTTTTTTGCATAATTACATAGAATTATCACATCCAGAAATATTCATATGACACTATTACCCAATATATGTCCATATTCATACATCATCAACTATTCATATAATGTTTAATGTAAGATTCTTTTTCTGGCCTAGGATAAAATCCATAATTATACATTGCATTTAATTACTCTGTCTATTTTATTTTAACCTGGAACGATTCTTCAGATCTTTTTTAGCTTTTATTACATTAAAATGTTGCAGAGTATATACCATTTCCTTTGCTGAATTTACCTCAATCTTAATTTGATAGTTACACTATGACTAACTTTAGTTTATTTATATTTGCCAGGCTTCCTTCTTTTCTTCTACAACCAAGTCTCCCCAAAGTACCTTCCTGTTTCTATTCATCCTCAAGTCCTCAAGAAAAATGTTTTTTTTTCTTTTTTCTTCTCCATGCCATCTTAGGTCCTACATAATTTCAAGCTATTTTCTTGTACTAAATCTCTGATTTACCAAATCTCAGTCAGACCTTTCTTTGTAGTGATTTTGAAATAGTGTGACTTATTCTTCTATCGGTGATTCTGGTTTTTATTTATTTCCCTTGAGATTTCTGCTTCCCTCTCCTCTTCTCCACAGTCTCTTCAGGCTTCCTTTACTCATTCTTCTGGAAGTACTATAAGCTCCAGAGACATCTGCTCAAATTTGGTGTTTGTTTTTGTTGTTTTTGTTGTTGCTGTTTTCTGTATTTAGAGATAATTTGAAGTTCATAGAATTCTTGGTGTCTTAGTTATTTTGAATTTATGAGTCATATGTGATTTTATGTACCTGTCATTTTTTACAGAATAGTTTCTGGAGGATAAGTGAAGAGATTCAGATTTAAGGATTTGTCATATTTACATGAAATGAACCTGAAATTAAGTATGAAATATTTCTGGATTAATATTTTATATTTTTTCTCATATTGCATGTAATTTTCTCTCTCAAATTTTAAGTCCAATGTCTATTTATGTACTAATTTTAAGTAATTTCTTTTCTTTCTGAAACCTTCTTAGTTGGAATTTGGAATTTGGTATATGGGTATTATCTGAGATATATTGAAACATTTTGGACATTGATCAGCAATGATCCTGTAACATACTTGTCTATTAAGTATATTTGTCATGCCCAAAGCTGTAATCTTTTCTATTAAACTTTATGCCCCCTTGGTTTTGTGAATTTCAAATATATGTTATTTGAAAACAAAATATTCTTTGCCATGCAGCCTTAATTCTTTGGTCTCAATAAGTCATTTTTGGTGTCCAATTGGTGTTTTTGCACTTAATTCTCATACAGTGATTGGCCAGGGAAAAACTTTGAAAATATAAAATTCATTTGAAGTATCAAGTGGAAGGTCTCAGTTCTCTAGGTGATGATTCCACAGTGAATTTAATTAGGAAAATTTAGTCTTGGGAACAAAGAGTTTCAACAGCTCACTGAAGGGTTTTCTTATTAAATACTGATTAAGTACCCAGGCCTAACTTTCTTACCTGGGACAAGATTTCTCCTTGGGCATTATGTTACCTTCAAGATGTAAATAAAAGTGACTGTACTACTAATATGAACCATAGTATAAGAGCCATTTTAAAGTTTTAAAAAGTTACCAATAAAATGCTTTTAATTTATTATCTGGCTCATTGCACTATTTATTAAAAATGCCATTAAAGATGTGTTTCATTGACTTGGTCATTTAAAAATAATAATTATATTTTAAAATTGCTAGATTTTTGATAAGTATTCACATTTTACAATTTTGAAGATGCATGAATCATATCAACAATATAGTCTTGGAACCAACTTTTAAAAATGAATTGGGCAGATTGTGTTCTAAAGTAGGCTCTTTATATATAACACCATCCTCTGGAAGTGATGGTGTTGATTTCATCTTTGGAATCAACTAGGATAATTCTATAATACAAGCTTGTTTATAAAAATGAGCTTGTTTATAAAAGTTGGAGAAGATTGTCATATTTTCTTCAGACATATAGAAATATTGTTGCATGTGACAAAGTACTTCAAATTCAGTGAGTGAGTGTTCTCTGATCTTCTCTTTATAGTTACATCAGGATCATTGTGGTGACAATCTTCATTTTATGGGAAGTTCAGAAAAAATAAGAAACCATCATCTTTCAGGACCAAAGATAAAATTGAAGAAGGCTTGATTTGGAAAAAGTGACTGAAGGAGATAAAGAAAACCCAGGTAATATATTTGCAAAACTCTTTACAGTTCGGATGATAGGTCAAAACAGAATTGAAATGAATTCTATTTCCATCTTAAGAAGCAGGTTTTATCATTTAACAGCAAAGGTATTATGCATGAGACTCTGAGAATAAGATAAGACATGCATTTTCTCTATTTTAGAGAATATTATTGGAATAAATGCAATGGAAAGGTTTGCTTTTTATTAGAGTTGTTTATATACATACTGAAATAAAGGAAACATATAGCATAATATACCATATCATAATATAACATAAAATCATAACATATATATTGCCTTCAAAAATCACATTTTGTTGTTTAAATTAGTAGCTTCTTAATACAAACATAAAAATTTAGTTACTGACTAAATTAATGAACGTATGCTTATATCTTTTAAGGTAAAGGATTTTGGTGTCTTTAGAAATAGAACTAAATTTGATATATGCAAGATCTGAGCTAATTGCATGGGTATTTTCTTATTTTCATGGTCTTGAAAATATTGTGAATGAAACTGAAAATATCACGTCATGTCCTTAGTTAATCTCTTACATTGATCAATTTATATTAAAAAAATCCTTCACATTAAATTTGTTTGTTTCTTTTTTAAGTTCACAGTGTTGGGCTGCCATCATTACCATGACAAAATCATTTCCATTACCCCAAATAGATTTATTTAGCTTTAATGATAAATTTAAAAAGATGAAATGAGCTGTGGAGAAAGGCAACCAAAAAGATATCTACCCAGTAATGTGAATGATAAAGTGAAAAACAGATTCCACAATTGCATTTACTAATAGCTCAGTCAATCCATCCATCCCACATGGATTGCTCTTTTGTTTAATTAAGGGGTAGGGTGAGTTTTGGGGAAATTCATATATGCTTAATTGTAGAGCTGTAGCACTAAAGTTACATGGGGAAACACATAATAGTAACCAATATCTCACATTTATTTAGTCCATTCTATTTGACAGCCAATTTTCTAAAACTTGTGTTTTCATTTTCCTATTTAATTCATAAAACCACCTTAAATTTTACATGCTGTTATAATTCTCATTGCTCAAATCTTATTGAGTAAATTACCCAAAGTAACCCAGTTGGCAAACATAGATTCTGAGATACCAATTCCCAAACCAGGATTTAGAACCTGTGTTCTCCATAACTATTCTATGTAAGAATCCTTACACAGCCTTGCAAAGAAAACAAAACAAACAGACAAACAAATAAAAAACTGGTAAAGACTCCATAAAAGATGGGCAATCCACCTTCTCTGATTATTGCTTTTCTACCTTGGTCTCAAGAGTCCAATAAATTGTCTACAGGATTGAGATGTAGCAATTTTTCTTTACTATGAGGAAGTTGACTTGGAAATTGTGGTATTTCATTAAAATCCATATTTTATTTTTTAAACACTATCCTGACTAGGTGTTTATTCAGATCTCAAGAATTTGAGGTGACACTTCTGTGCTCAATCAATTAACAAAATCCTATTGCTTTAGTGGGAAACATTTTTTGCTAAAAGGAGAATTAAACAGAGACATATTTAGGCATGGATTTTGATTATATGTTTCAAAAAGATCTGGATTAAAACTCAAAATTGCAAAATCTATAATTTCTAAAGCCTTGTTGACTGAAACTGTTTCCCAGCATTTTACACCTTGCATACCAAAATAGTAGCTTCTTTTTCCATGCTTATTTGTTGATTTTGGTATATTGTTGAGCTACTTAATTTATCTAACTTTAATTGTCATTGTGGGATGCTTACCAAAGTAGTCACATCTTTGAAGGGTTCCTTAATGACTTTCTTTTTCTCATTGACTATATTAAGACACTTGAAGAATCCGGTAAATGTTTACATTAGATATATTTGTTTTTTCATAAAATATAATTTGAAAAAGTATGTAATTTTATATCATTCAAAGAGTCAAATAGTTTTCACTAATTTAGAATAATAATTATGTTTCTAAAACTTCCTTAATAATCAAATATTTACTGAGGACTTACAATGCATATGGCATATTCATATATTCTGGAGATACCATTATTAATAAGATATGTTTGTTATTTGGATAGAGACCACAGATTATAATGGAAGATATATCTATAAACAAATACTTCAAAAAGTATTATAAGTACTCAGCAAATCAAGAGGTGAAGTCCTCCTAATGGAAATTAGCTCTTAAATACTCAGACAACTCCTATGAATTGTGAGGATCTACTTGCAATTGTAAATGCATGTATATCTTCATAATTGTAAGTGAAGCTATTCAATTATATTTATGTAATTAGCTACAGAAGCCCTGTAGCCATTGGCCAATTTAATGTAATTATGAATTCCAAAAATATAATTGGATAATGCTTGTAAACTGATCTGTTAATCTGGGCATGATTAAGTTATGATTAGGGTGTTGACTGGGCCATGTCAGTAGGGCATTGAGCCCCACCCCTTGGTGGATGTGGAATCAAATATAAAAGGCATGGCAAGAACAGAGCTGAAGCAGTTTTTTTAAGAACCAGGTTTAATGTTGGAAAGAAGGCCCCAGGAGAAGAGAAGTGAGCTGTTCACCTGATAGTCTGCAGCTGACTTTGTGGAGGAACCAGAAGAGCTAAGCCCAGAGAGAAATGCAGTCCTGGGAGGAGAGGAACACAAGAAGCCTGAACCTGGCAAACATCAGCAGCTGCGCTGCTCCAACATGTGGCAATGAACTTTGGTGAGAAGAAACTTAATGCTTTATGGCCTGGTATCTGTGGACTTCTAACCCAAATAAATACCCTTTGTAAAGACCAACCCATTTTTGGTATTTCACATTAGCACCCCTCTGGCTGACCAATACAAGCCCCAAAGTTGGGACTCTGTATTTAGGCAGCTCATCTCTTGTACTGATATACCCTATCAGTTTATAGATCAGTTTTCTCATTTTTCCTTTGCCCAGAAGTACAAAGATTCTGAGAGGCAAGTACAGGTACTGATGCTGCTATCCTCCATGTCACCTCTTGATTGACAGCTCAGGAAATGAAATTCCTTTGGCCTCAACTCAATTAGGCCCCCAAAACTACATTAACTTTACTTAAATTCAAAGCATATTTTCTTCAGTTTATTTCCTTAATGTTCTTCTGTCCATATTTTTCCTCTCCCTATGGCGCTTGAATACAGATTGTCTTGCTTAGAAGCACAAAGGATAGGATAATTTCTGGTCATTTAAAAATCACCATCTAAAAATGTAAATATTGTGACAGCACATTTAAAATAATTTCACTCATATCATGTCATAAAAATATATATTTGCACATACAATTGACAAATTGTATAATTTAAAAGCCCAAAATTGCATTTACTTTTCTAAAATTAGCAGAGTCAGATCCCAAGAACTAATGATATGAACAAAATGACGGTCATATCTGTTGATTACTTTAATAAGTAAACAACAGGTGGCACATGCTATTTCACCCTGATTAATATAAAATTTGGTCTAACAGTAAAAGTGCTATGTGGATTAGGACAAAGTTTCAACAAGAATTCAGAGACTCATGCATCTGGAAAGAAGATCACAATATTTCCAGTAAGTAATATAAGCTGAGACAAGATTTTCCAAGATGACTGGGCTAAAAATTAAATAAATATTTCCAGATTTTTATTATAGCATTCTTTCTATGAAACCATGATTCTGCCTAATTTTTTTATTTTAACACTCTGAATTGACTCTGAATTGGTTATATATAAGATATTCTAAAGTATTTTGAAAATTAGAGAAAATATCTACGCATTGCCCATCAACTTTGATTTGTATTATCTATTTCTTTCCTCAAATAAATTAACTTACAATAAAAGTCAACCCAGTTTGTATGTGCGTATCTGTGTATGTATTTTCAAACAAAACATTACATTTATTGGGCTTTCATGATGGGGAAGAATTTAATATTTTTATCTCTGCTAAATTGGCCTGTGATGATTTTTGAAACCCAGTTTAATAAACACTCATAAAGTGCCTGGTTTCCTTTTATGTCTGCAGGTGATTTATTCCTATATATTAGGAGCTCATAGTAAATAACTCAGAAAAGCACATCTGTAAACATATAATTTTAAGCTCCATGCATGAAATACAATCTTACATAAGTATATATAAAAGTCATGCAAGATGAAAATTTTTTATGGTGGATCCCAGAATGACAAAAAGCCTTCAAGAAAAAAGAAATGAAGTATAATGTCAAAAATGAGGTCTTTGTGAGAGACATTCTGAAGGAGCTGGTTTCTTCTTCAGTAGATCTTCTCACAAATGTTCCTACTGCCATGTACCATCCAGTTAAAAATGTTGGAAGTCTCATCATTGAAGGTGAAGCAAGAAATTTGTGAAGAGCAGTGGGTAATTGTTTTAGGAGATTTGAAGCCCTCATTTTCTAAAAAGCTACTATGTGTGAAGCCATGTGGAGGAAACATTGTTGAGTAAAGCATCACATTTTTATATAGAACTTGCAATATTCTCAAATTCATTATTGACCCTTTTGCTTGCAGGCTTTGACCCTTTTAGAGGAACACATGAAGCACAGGAAAAATGTGACTGAGTTCATCCTTCTGGAATTTACACAGAATCCTGAGGGGAAAAATTTCTCTTTGTCACAGTCTTACTCATCTACATTGCGATGATATGGGCAACCTGCTCATCATAGTGACAGTCATGGCCAGCCAGTCTCTGGGTTCTCCCATGTACTTTTTTCTGACCTATTTATCATTTACAGGTGCTGTCTATTCTACTGCCATTGCTCCCAAAATGTTCATAGACTTGCTGCAAAAGAAGACCATTTTTTCCAGGCTTGCATGACTCAAGTCTTAATAGATCATTTGTTTGTTTGTGCTGAAGTCATTCTTCTGGTGGTGTTGGTCTGCAAATGATATGTGGCCATTTGTGAACCTCATCATTATTTGGTCATCATGAATCAGTGGTGTGTGTTCTTATGTCATTGGTGGCCTGGGTTGGAGGCTTTCTGCACTCATTGGTTCAATTTCTCTTTATCTATTGGCTTCCTTTCTGTGTCCCCAAAGTATTGACAACTTTGTGTATGATATATGCCCCTTACTAAAACTTGCTTATAACAATACCTACCTCCTTGGACTTTCCATGACAGCCAGTGGAGGTGCAATTTGCACAGTCATCTTCTTTCTCTTTCTGGTCTCCTATGAAATCATTTTACACTCCTTGAAAACACATGGTTTGGAAGGAGATCACAAAGCCTTCTACAACTGTGCATCCCATTTTGCTGTCATTTTTTTATTCTTTGTTCCCTGTATATTTCTGTATGCAAGTCCCAATTCCAACTTTCCTATTGATGAATCCATAACTGTGGATTTAACTTTCATAATCCCCATGTTGAACCCCTTAATATATACCCTGAGGAATGCAGAAATGAAACATGCTATGAGGAAACTTTGTTGCAGAAAAGTGACCTTAGTTTAAATAAGGATGCATCCTTCATTCAGAACATGATATTTATTCTTTCACAGAAGTAAGGGATAATTTCAATATCAGTGAACACATTAACATATTTTTATTATTCTATTTGGGTTATTTAGCCTATTTTGAGAAAGTAATAGAAATTATTCTTTATCAAAGTGGAAATTGTTATAGACCTTAAGGATCAAGAAAATTGTATAGGCTTAATAGTATACTTGTGTCTTTATATATGTATATATATTTATATAATTATACTATGTTAAGGTATCTGGTGAACAAAAGTTTTTTATTTGATTTCAAGTACATAAAATTTTGACATAAAATTCTGATTGTTAAAAGCTTATTCTAATAGTAAAACTTATTGTCTTAATCAAATGAAAGTCTCACAGCATATGCTAATGGTTGAGGACAAACCCATGAGAAATGAACTTTGTTAATCTTATAATATGCTAAACATTAACTTTTTAAAAATCTATGATGGAGTAAGATAAGCAGGTAGCATGTTAATTTTGTGAAAGTATTATGACAGTCCTTTGGACAGCAAGACAGTAAACCCCATTATGCACATCTAGATCAATTGTCTTCCTCCAATAATTGAAACACATATTTAAGCCATTCATATCATAGAAGAGGACTAGAATATGCCTGCATTACTTTAAACTTTCCAGGTACACATTTTAAAACACAATGTCTGTTAAACATATGGGAACAGATTGTCCTCTTTTGTTTTACACAACAAATGACATTCTGATTTCTTATAAATTAAATGATATCTTCTCAATAATTTAAGTGATAAATCAAAGGCATCTTTCTGTTTATAATTGCACTGTAGCATTTCTGTAGATATAATTCATTTTACAAGGATACTTTTTAAGGGTCTGGACTTACGTTTTTCCTATTAAGAAATCTACCCATAATATATGTAGTAAAGCATAAAATTGGAATTTTTCCCTCATCCTTTTTCTCTACTTATAACTTAAAATCATTTAAGTATATTTAAATGGCAGTCATGTAATTTATTTATCAGTGAAAGAAATAAAAATTATTCTAGATGTTATTCAGAAAATAATTCAATGAAAGGAATTAGGAGCTAATGTAATTTTTAGAGAGGTAGTAGGAGTGGCATTTGGAAACAGGAGTGGGCACTTTTGAGATCAAGCATTCACTACCTAAGCTGTGATCCAGGGATAATGAAGCAAGGCTTAGGAAGAAAGGTCACTGCAAATACTTCTCAAAGTCCTTCCCTGCCCTGAGTCTGAAAAAGATAATTTTCCCTAGAAATTTTAAAGTTTTGCTTTTTATAATTATGGCTTAATCCATACAGCTTTTTAACTTGTAGATATGGTGTGAGGTGGAGATATACTTTCCTTTTATATCGTAAGAATAACTAAACTTTTCCAGCATTTTATATTGAATAACCATTCAATTTTCCACTACCTTGTGATGCCACCACATCCATGTTAATTTATTGTATGTATGCATTTTTCTTCTTCTTAAATTTTAATTTTTTCAATTAGTTTGTCTATCCATAAGTTAATACCACACTATCTGAATTACTATAGTGTTTCAGATACTATTGCTGTATTAAAAACCACTCCAAAACTAAGTGGCTTTAAAAGAAAACACAATTATTTATTTCCTAAGATGGGTCATGTGGGTCAGGAATTCCTGAGCAGATCAGCTAGGGTCTTCAGGTTCAGGGTCTTTCATGGGGTTGCAGTCAGAAAGTGACTGAGGTAAGATCATCTAAAAAGCTTCTTGACTTGCATGCTTGGTGCCTGAGCTTGGAAGTCTTGTACAGTGGGGACTGGAATAGATGATGTTCCTTGGGTCTCTCCCTTCTTTCTCTATGAATTCTCTCTGCATGGTCCCTCAGGCATTGTGGCTTCATGGTAAATGGTCTTTTTTACATGGTTACTCAGAGCTCTAAAATCCTTGTGTCCCAAAATAGTGAGACAGATGGAAGCTGTATTAACATAACCTTGGAAGTCACACAGATTCACTTCTGCCATACTCTTGGTCAAGACAGTACTAAGAGAAACAGCAAGATGGCATCAGTTTAAAAGGGCACTCACCATCTCTCTTGCAAGGGATGGCTGAATCTGGGTAAAATCCTGTCTGAGTGGGTTGTTTTGGGAATCCACAAAATGAGAGGCTTCAGGGCTTTGACCTGGATGGAGCTGGACAGGCAGATATGTTTCTCAAGGTAAAACCATAAGTTTCTTACTGCATGGCTGAAAATTGCAGAGAGCTAAGTCCCAGCCTTTGGGCAGAAAGCCACTGTGAGCCAGGACTCCTGCTGGCCACCCAGTGGGAGGGAGCATTCTCAGAAATTGAAAGGGTTCTGGTGAAGGTTTGGAAAAGGGTTTCCTTTCTGTAGGTTTGGTAGCCTTGGCCATATTTGAGCTTTGGGGTGAATACCAGCCTGCTCGAGGTGGCACCAGGAAGACAGGACAGGCAAATCTGCTGAGTCAACCTGATTTACCTAACTTCCCTGGGATAGAGAAATTTGGCCTGTGAGGGGTCAGAATCAGACAAGTGACTAGTCCCATGGTGAAAGCTATCAAAATTGCAACTTCCTTAAGGGGGGTGGGCAGTAGGAAGTGCTTAATAAGCTTCTAAGAGCCTATTTAGGGTCTCCAGGGAGGAGGAGGTGGTCTGAAAGAGGGTTGAGAGTCATTTTTCTGTAGTGAGTGCAGTTGCCATGGTCCCATTTAAATTTCAGAAGGGAACTCAATCTGACCAAGAGAGGTGAGGGGGTTAACTGCTTACACAGGTTATTGCATCCTGCCATCCTGGGAGAGAAAGAAATAAGAATAGAAAAGGGGCAGAGACAGACAGACTCCTCATCAGCATGAATCTACCCAACTGCAAAGAGTCAAGCCTGTCTGCTGGAAAGAGAATGGATAGCTTTTTGAACAGTTAATAGACCCAATGAGAAAAGTTATCTCAGTGGAGGGGATTCTGCCTTGAATATACAAGATCCCTAGAAGCTCCTCAAAGCATAAGAGGAAAGGCTGTTTTTCCTTCGTTTGCATTTGACTGCTTGTGTGCTCATTTTTGTTTTTGTTTCTTTCCTCTCTCTTCTCCCCCCTCCACCCTTTTTTCTTTTTTCTTTTCTTAATTAGGTTCTGCTGGCTTATTCCTTGTTTGCTGTATTTCCTTTTCCTTGGTTTCCCCTTTTCAGTGTATACCAAATTTGCCTACCAATCCTATCTCTTTTCCTTTCTTCATCTTTCTATCTTCCACTTTCTGTTATTCTTACATTCCACATCTCTTGGTCTAGACCTCAATTTTTCTGATTTTTATTCCTATATTGTCTATCCTGTTTTCTTTCTTTTATTAACTTTTTTGGTTTTTGTCTTTTCTTTTCTCTTTCCCTCTCTCTTCATAACTCTGGCCTTTTATTCATTTTATATATTTTTCTCTATGCAGCTTCCAGTTACATTGTTGGTTCTCCTGTTTTTCATTCCTATTACTCTACACAGCTTATATGAGTTTCATATTCATTTTCCAAGTTCATATGTGGTTCCTTTTTTAACTTTCACTTTTATTATTACTATTATTCTTTTTCTTTTCTTATCTTTTTTGCTTTCTCTGGAATTAATATTTTTCCTTCCTGGGAACATTGACAATAGCAAGGAAATAGAATAAGAATAACAAAATATTAAAGAGAAAAACTTAACAAGTAGAGAGAGAAGCTAATTAACTGAATAAACCCATCAAAATAAAAAGATAACCACACAGCAACAAAAAATTACAAACGATTCTAAGAAAAAGGAAGCCATGGCCCAGTTCAATGAACAAACTCAAAACCAAGAAGAGTTGCAAAATACTGAACAACTAATCAAAGCTGTCCAAACAAATATCATGGACCAACTCAATGAAGTGAAGGAAGAGATCAAGGATATTAAGAAGATACTGGGAGAACATACAGAAGACATTGTAAACATACATAAAAAATAACAGATATGATGGTGATGAATGGCACAATACAAGAAATCAAAAATACACAGGAAGCACATAACAGGAGATTTGAAAAGTCAGAGGAAAGAATTAATGATGTGGAAGACAATGCATCTACAATTAAAGAGATAGTAAAACAGATAGATAAAAAGATAGAAAATCCAGCAGCAACTTAGGGATTTGATGGACAACACAAAATGCACAAATATATGCATTATAGGCATCCCAGAGTGAGAAGAAAAGGGAAAGGGGACAGGAGGATTATTGGAAGAAATAATGGCTGAGAACTTCCCAACCCTATTGAGGGAGATGGATGTACATGTCCAGGAAGCACAGCACACCCCAAACAGTATAAATCACAACAAGCCTACTCCCAGATATATATTTGTCAAACTATCCAATGCTCAAGATAAAGAGAAATTACTGAAAGCAGCAAGGGAAAAGAGAACCATCACATACAAAGAAGCTCAATAGGATTAAGTGCTGATGTCTCATATGAAAGCATGGAGGAAAGAATGCAGTAGTATGACATAGCTAAGGTACTAAAAGAAAAAATAAACTGCCATTCAAGAATTCTCTATCCAGCAAAGCTGGCATTCAAAAATGATGGGGAATTCAAAATATTCACAGATAAACAGAAATTAAGAAAGCATGCCAATAATAAACCTGCCCTACAAGAAATACTAAAGGGAGTTCTGCAGGGTGAAAGGAAAAAACAGGAGAGTTGGAGGAGAGTGTAAGAACAACTAAAAAGACAAAAAGAGAAATAAAAACAACACATGGCATATATAAACCCAAGGAAAATATGGCTAATGTTAGTAATTCCTTGAGAGTAATAACACTGAATGTTAATGAATTAAACTCACCAGTCAAGAGACATAGATTGGCAGAATGGATAAAAAAATATGACTAATCTATATGTTGTCTACAAGAAACCCAACTTAGACGTAGTGACACAAGCAGGCTGAAAGTGAATGGCTGTAAAACAATCTTACAAGCAAACAATAACCAAAAACGGGTGGGATAAGCTAAACTAATATTTGACAACATAAACTTTAAATACAAAACTGTTGTAAGTGACAAAGACAGACACCATATATTAGTAAAATGGGTAATTATTGAAGAAGAATGAATAATCATGAACATTTATGCACCTAATAGAGGCATCTGAAAATATATGAGGCAAAAACTGGAAGAACTAAGTGGAGAAATAGATGTCTCTATAATTAAGGTGGGGAATTTAATACACCATTATCACAGCTAGACAGACCATCTCAACAGAGAATCAATAAAGAAACATAGACGTATAATACATTAGAAGATCTGAACTTAATAGATATATACAGAACACTACACACAATGCAGTGGGATATACATTCTTCCCAAGTGCTCATGGATCATTCTCAAGATAGACCATAAGCTAGGCTACAATGAATTCAGAATGATTGAAATTATACAAAATAATTTTTCTGATGAAAATGGAATGAATCTGGAAATCTATAAAGGCCAGAGAACCACATTAGGTACAAATATATGGAAATTAAACAGCACACTATTAGACAAACAGTGGGTAAAGAAGGAAATCTCAAAGGAAATCAGTAACTACATTGAAATAAATTAAAATGACAAGACAACATATCAAAACTTATGGGATGCAGCAAAAGCTGTACTGAGAGGGAAATTCATACCCATAAATGCATATATCAAAAAAGAAAAAAGAGCTAAATTCGAAGACATAAATGCACACCTGGAGGAATTAGAAAAACAACAACAAATTAACTCCAAAGGAAGTAGAAAGAAAGAAATAACAAAGATTAGAGCAGAACTAAATGAAATAGAAAGTAAGAAAACACTAGAAAAATAAACAAAATGAAAACTGGTTTTTCTAGAAGATCAATAAAATTGACAAACCCTTATCTAGACTAACAAAGAAAAATAAGAGAAGATGCAAATATACAAAAGAAGAAATGAAGAAGAGGATATCACCACTGACCCCATAAAAATAGAGTATCATAAGAGGTTGCTTTGAAAAATTATATACCAACAAGAAGTATAATTCAGAGGAAATGGGCAAATTCCTGGAAACTCACAAGCAGTCTACACTGATGAAAGAAGATATTGATGAATTCAAGACCAGTCACAAGTAAAGATAGAATCAGTAGTCAAAACCTTCCCAACTAAGAAGAGTCCAAGACCAGACATCTTCACAGGTGAATTCTACCAAACATTCTGGAAAGATCTAACACGAATTCTGCTTAAACTCTTCCAGAAAATACAAGTAAAAGGAACATTGCCTTACTCCTTCTATGATGCCAACCTTACCATAATACCAAAGCCAAAAAAATTTGCCACAAGAAAGAAAAATTACAGGGCAATCTCTCTAATGAACCTAGATGGTAAAATCCTAAAAAAAATACTTGCTAAGCATATTCAACAGCCTATCAAAAGAATTACACATCATGCCCAATAAGTTTCATCTCAGGTATATGAAGTTGGTTCAACATAAGAAAATCAATCAATGTAATAAACCACATAAAAAGATCAAAAGAAAAAAAATCACCTGATAATCTCTATAGAAGCAGAAAAAGTATTTAACAAAATACAACACCCTTTCCTGATAAACACATTGCAAAAGATAGGAATAGAAGGAAATATTCTGAACATGATAAAGGGTATATATGAAAATCTCACAGTTAACATCATATTCAATGGTGAAATCCTAAAACTATCCTTTTAAGATCAGAAACAAGACAAGGATGGCCTCTATCACCAGCTCCTATTTAAAATTGTATTAGAAGTACTTGCTCAAACACTGAGGTAAGAAAGATATATAAAAGGCATTCAAATTGGAAAGAAAGAATTAAAAATTTCAATATTTGCAGAAAACATGATCCTATACATAGAAAGCTTTGAGAAATCTACAATAAATCTTCTAGAACTTATAAATGAGTTCAGTAAAGACACAGGTTATAAGATCAATGTAAAAAAATCAGTAGAATTTCTGTACAATAATGAGCAATCTGAGGAAGACATCAAGAAAAAAATGTCATTTACAATAGTAACTAAGAAAAACAAATACCTAGGAATAAATTTAACTAAAGATGCAAATCACTTATACACAGAAAACTACACAACACTGCTAAAGGAATTCAAAGAAGACTTAAATATATGGAAGAATATCCTCCTTTCATGGATAGGAAGACTAAACATCATTGCCATGTCTATCCTATCCAAACCAATCTACAGATTTAATGCATCCCAATGAAAATCAACACAGCATTTCTTTATTGAGTTGCAAAAACTAACTATGAAATGTATTTGGAAGGGCAAGAGGTCCCAAATAGTCAAATACATCTTGAGAAAGAAAAATATAATTGGAGAAATCATACGACTTGACTTTAAAACATACTACAAAGCTACTGCAGTCAAAACTGCTTGATACTGACACAGAGGTAGATATACCAACCATTGGAACTGAATTGAGAGTTCTAATATAGATCCTTACATATAGAGTCATCTGATATTTAAACAAGGTTACCAAGCCCACTCAACTGGGAGAGAATGGCCCTTTCAACAAATGGTGATTGGAGAACTGGATATCCACAACCAAAAGAATGAGAGAGGACCACCATCTCACACCTTATACAAAAATCTACTCAAGATCGACCAAAGATCTAAATATAATAAACAAGACCATAAAGACTTTGGAAGATAATGTAGGGAAACATCTATAGGACTTTGTAATAGGAAATGGTTTCATGAACTTAACACCCAAAGCATGAGCAGTGAAAGAAAATATAGATGAATTGGACCTCCTCAAAATTAAAAACTTTTGCACCTCAAAGGAGGACATCAAGAAAGTAAAAAGGCAGCTTACCCAATGGGAGAAAATATTTGGCAACCATATATTAGGAGTCTAATATACAGCATATTTAAAGAAATCCTACACCTCAAAAATAAAAAGGCAAACAACCCATTTAGGAATTGGGCAGGTGACTTGAAAAGACACTTCTCCAAGGAATAAATAGAAATGGCTAAAAAGCACATTAAAAGATGCTCACCATCACTAGCTATTAGGGAAATGCAAATCAAAGCTTTGAACAATCTTACACCCATTAAACTGGAAGCTATTAAAAAAAAAACAAGGGGCTACAAGTGTTGGAGAGGATGTGCAGGAATTGGAACAATCATCTACTGCTGGTGGGAATGTAGAATGGTGCAGTCATTGTGGAGGACAGTTTGATAGTTCCTTAAAAAAATTCACTGTAGAACTGCCATATGATCCAGCAATCCCACTGCTGGATATATACCCAGAAGAAGTGAAACCAAGAACACAAACAGATATATGCACAGCAATGTTCATAGTGGCTTCATTCACTATTGCCAAAAGTTAGAATCAAGCCAAATGCCCATCAATAGATGAATGGATAAATAAAATATGGTGCATACATACAATCAAATATTACTCAACTGTAAAAGAGAATATACACATGAGATAACATTAATGAATCTTGAGGACCTTATGTTGAGTGAAGCAAGCCAGGCATTGAAGGACAAATATTGCATGAACTCACTGATATAAATTAAGTAAATTGAGCAGACTCAGAGTGCTATGGTCTGGAAGATAGGTTTACAAGAAACAGAAAGGGAGAATATTGTGAGCCAATGCCCATACAGGCTTAATCTATGATAAAGTGGCAGAGTATAGTTGGGCTTTGAAATGTATGACAGAATGTTAGTCATATTATTGGATTAGGTGATGTAGGTTTGACAGGTGCATAGAGCAGGGAGTGTGGGTTGGACGCACCATGGAACTATGGGAAGGGTTGGGGGAGAGACCAGTTGAATACTGGGGATTGGCGGGTATGTGATTGAAAGTACAAAATTGTAAATGCTCGTATGGCAATATGACAAGGAATGGTTACTGGTTTAGGGTGCTTGATGGGGGTCATTTGGGACAGGGCCCACCTGCAGCAGACTTCTAGGGAGTGTGCAAGTAATGATTTTGTCATAATTTGTTGTATCAGTGGGTTCAGACCTACATAATCAGTGGGAAAGAACTAAACTCCCATTATGTAGAGGCCTGCTATGTTCTCAAATAGAGGGGCAGGAGTCTCTTGAGAACATGGACACTTCCTAATAGGGGAGACCAAACCAGTGTGTTAAGACCTCAGTGTTGTTGCATGTAAA
>JAQZBX010001651.1:0-80145 GCA_029593785.1 Cabassous unicinctus | reverse complement strand
CCCGCCCAAAATGTCCCAGAAGGATTTAGACAATCCATCACCCACCACTTCAAAAATGCTTCCTCTCTTTCAAACACAATCCTCGCACACCAGACGGGCTGCGGTGGGGAGGGGCGCGCACTTGAAAAGAGAACAGCTATATAATCAACGTCAAAGCCATCCCCGCAAATTTTCGGACACAGGGACTTGGGCCAAAAATCCCTCTGGATGATTTACGCACCCCCCTCGCCCTCACCCACCGCCTCTCCCCTGGGCCTGTGATCGCGTGGCTGGCACCACCAACGCCCTGCCCGCGCGCTTGGTTGAGCCTCCACGCTTTTTGTCTTGTAGGAAAAAGCGTTTTTCATTTTCGGTCCAGGGGAAAAGGAGTCTCGGCCTTTCGGGGCTTGGTCGCGTTAGCCTTGCTGGTGGAGAGAAAGTTAAATTGGACAGGCCGGGCACGATCTTTCGGAGTTGTGGAATGAGTGTGGCTTTCCAGCCTTCGGAGATTCCCCCAGTTGCGCGGTCTCCGCATCTTCCCCTGGCGCGCCCGCGTGCAGAGAAGCGGGAGTTCCTTTCACATCCGCTGGGTGGCGCCAGGCTCTCGAGAATAGCTGTAGCTTGAGTGCCCGCCGCAAGGTTCCCAAGCCCGACCGCTCAACCGCCCGACCCCCACCCTGCGCTTTCACGGCGTCTGCGCCCCCCACCCCGGGTCACCTCAGCGTCCCCGCCCAGGTCCAGCCCTTCTTCCGAGCGGTGTTTAGCCCCCAAGCCGACAGATGCCTTCTACTGTGGCGGACCACCTTAGGACACCTTCTGCTTTTCCGATCCTTCTCCCCATTATTATACAAACAGGAAAATTAGTCACATACTTGGTACCCCTCCATTGAAATGCGTCCTCTCTGTTGCAAACTTGTTTAGGTCCTGCGGAAGAAATTAAAGATTCGATTCAGTTATTTAGGTTCCCTGAAGCAAGGGGCAGGGGCGCTGTGCTTTCAGTTTTTTGAGTTTCATCTTGAGCTCCTGGAGCGCTCCTGTGGTCCAGAAGAAAGCAACACACACACACACACACACACACACACACACACACACACACACACACCCCAAACCACTAAGCATCTGGAGACCGCGGTTCTGATTCTGAGCCGATGTGTCCTGGGAGGTTCTTTTCTTCTCTAGATCTCAGTTGTCTCATCTGCGGAGAAGTTCCAAGACAACTTTCTTGTGTCTAGTGTTTACAGTGTCAGAAAGACAACCTTAAACTCTTATTAATTTTCACTCCTTTTAACTGAGGGAAGCCCTTGCAGCTCCTGGGGGAAAAAAAAAAATCCTGGTGAAAGTCTGCAAGATAAAAGAAAATTTTAGGAGTCATTGGGGGTGCCTGGCTTCAAAGAAGAGGCAACAGACAGGGTAGGGCCGGCTCAGATGAAAAAAAAGGAAGGGGGACTAGGTGTGGGACCCCAAACCAATATGCTCCCCGTGGGCTCTGGCTCTACAGCATGGGGTCTGAATGAACTTTGTCTTCGAGTGAGACAAAAAGACATTCTGCCCTGCAGCTGACTTTGAAAAAACACCCTGAAAAGTGCTTTAGCTGGAGGTGTAATTTACATACAATAAAATGTACTCAATTTAAGTCAAGCGGTTGAGTTTTAATTTTATCTTTTTATTGTGAAAAGTTTCATAACACACAGAGTGAGCCCTCACATACCTAGCCCATGGAATAATTTTCAAGATTTTGCCACACTTGCTTCAGCTATCACTTCCCTCTTTATATTTTTATTTCTTGCAGAAGAAATATTTTAGAGCAAATCCCAGACCTGTTCCCCAGCCCACAAGAAAAAAAATCTTTTTAAACGCACACCTTCTTATTCCACCCCATGCACTTCAATTCAGTTCTAGCTTACTCACACCCAGATTATATTTGGATGCAGACAAGCACATATTCCTTTGGGGAAGTTTGGAATAGGGCTGGAAAGTGGTCCTGGATGTGTGTTTTACAAAAAGAACTCTCAATTCTGGTGCCCATCTCCCCCGCTTGCCAAGGGACTTCAAACCCGGAGTTTATTGGCTTTCCTCTGGCTGCTGGGTCTGCCAAGAAGGCTGAAAAAATACCTTTTCCATCCACCCCTCACTGGCTGGCGGGGATGTGTAGCTGTGACAGTGAGCTGCAAAAAGGAGGGTTTTCTTTTGGTCAGTTGTCATAGAGGTAGCTCCACACTTCTTCCATAAAAAGTGCACAGATATACATACAGAATTTATTTTTTTCAAGATAACTTGTGTCCTTTGGCAGCATCTATCTATCTATATGCACTTTTGTATGTGTATCAATGTAGCCTATTGTTTCCAAATCGTTTATCCAGAAATAGCTAGTAAGGAAATAATTTTTTCCTATTGTTTGAAAGTGCCTGCCGGAGGTTTTTGGAATAGGCTGGAAGGCCAAGGGGTCCTGGCGGAGGGGACCGGGAGGCACGGATTGGAGCTTTATCCCCAGGTCCCCAGGATGTTCTACAAATATTCCACAAAAACGTGTTCGTTGATTTGTATGATTTTTTTTTCCTGGTCCCCCCAACAGGGCGTGCTGAAATCCTTGGCACTTGCCTTACTCTCATTGCAATCACAGAAGATGAATGGGGTCGTTGAGGTCAGAGGCTAGTACTAGAGTTACAGTTTGACGACTTGCGCCTGCTCCCGGTGACCTCGGGTAAGTCACTGTCTCTGAACTTTAGTTTCTATTTTTTTGTAAAATGGGAGTAATATTAATAATAACCCCTCCCACGGTGTCTGTAAAGATGAATTAAGGTCATTGTTGTAAAAATGTATTACCATTCTGACATATACAAATTTATACCGTAAATTTTGGTCCAATCCATCAAAGGCGCTGTTTACTTTTAAGACGCTTTGTAACTTTCACGTGTACTTGGGATTTATCATTCCCTGAGCAACCTCTTTTACGCGCATTGGCTTTTTGTCCTCAATAAAGAAAAGACCGATCTGTTGTCTACAAGTTTAAACTGACTCCAGCGGACTAGGGTCTTGGCTCTCCGGGTGTGTTCCGGCTCTGAGTGGCGCGCAGTAGCTCCACGCAAAAAGGAATTCTCGCGAATGTTTCTTCCTTGGTCGCAAGAACCCGGCCCCTGATGGGATCAGCCTTGTTCGCTGCACCCGGGCAGAGATGCGCGCCTTGACAGCGTTGTGGGGAGGTGCTCCCCGGCTCGCGCAGGATATCGTGGCCAGGGCGCCGCGTGTGTGTGTCTGTGTGTGTGTGTAGCTGGGCTCTGCCAGGGGGGCCCACTCGGGAGCAGAAGACTAGGACAGAGGAGAGGGTCCGTTATGCCCAGCCCAAAAGCAAAGTGTGCCTCGCGGAAGCGCCTGCGTAATAATAACTCGCGTTACACTGGGAGCAAGGGCGACCGCCGGTTGATAGAACCTGGGCTTGCTCGCGGGTCCCCTGCGCCTCGAGATTCTACCAGGGAAAGCGTGAATATGCCGTAAGAAAACGTCCCCGCGCGCGGCGGATGGGCGGCGAGGGCGCCTGGGAGTTAGCACTGGTCCTCATGGACCCGGTTTGCTCTCCAAGCAGCCCCCCGTGTTGGTTGATTTCAGGCGGGCATGTACTTTTCTCCGCCCCATTCGTATCTGCAAGAGACCAGGCTCTGGATCGCCTGGTAGGAGGTGGCAGGGTGGACGAAGATCCCTCTCCACCAGCCCCCTCAGCGACCCGGTAGCCCCGAGTGCCCTCCGGGAAACGAAGGACCACCGTCCAGCACCCCACTCCTTCAACCGCCAAGCTTGCAGCTCAGACCTGTGAAAATCTAACTTGCAAGTTGAAATACTGAAGTTGTAAATGCTTTTTGCCCATTTAATTTTTTCCCCGAGTATTCCTCATCCTCCAGTACATCCTGCACTTACCAGCTATATGGCCTTGAGCAAGTTACTTTATCTTTCTGGATCTCAGTTTTGTCATTTCTATAATTGGGATCGTAACAACAGCCGCCCCATAGGATTAAAAGAGGTAGTTTGGGCGAATAGCTTAGAGCAGAGGCCGGTTCCATCAAAACGCTCAGTGGAAGTCGGTCCTGAAGCTGAGGGTGTGGATTGCTCTGATCTTGGCCCCGCGTGGGCCGTCGCTGCCCGCTGCTTTCTTCTGGCCTGACTCCTGGCTGCGACCGGCAGGGCTTGGGGACAGTTGTGCCCCAACTCCTGCCCCAGCCCCAACTAAACTCTTTCGCTTTGTTTTAGCATTTGATTAAGGATTAAGGGCTAGAAACCGAGCAGGGAGAAAGTGTGAAGGGCCGTAGCAAGAACCCGCGGGCCAAAGGCTCAAAGCCCGAGCGGTTGTGGCAAGAAGCAGGTGCGTGCGTGCGCAAGCGAGTGCGCGCGGGCGGCGGGGGCTTCTCCAAGCAGCTAGGGTTGATGTGTGCTGGGGCCGTCCTCCTCCCGGAAAAGGAATCTGGTGGTCGGCGTCGGACCTGACTTAGAGCCACTTCTCCATTCCTTAGCTGCAGTCCTGCAGTTCACTAAATGCTACCGAGTTGTTTGGGGGGTGGGGTGGGGTACGGGCTGCTTTTGGAAGACGGGAGCTGCTGCGATCAAGGAGCAGGAAGATGGTCTCGGAGTAGGGTGGAATGGAAACTAGGTCACCAAGGTCGAAAACTACAGAAGCTGGGGATGGAAAGGGACACAGTATTTTTGTTCTGGTGCTTTCCCTCCCCACTACGACCCTTGGCCAGACTCGTCTCTGGCTAGGATCTGTCTGCAAATACTGTCTGGGAAAGCCAGAAAATAAACTATCATTCTTTGGCCTGTCCGCCTTTTGCATTAGATCTAAGCGGACGTCTTACGGACTCGGGAAGACGCGCCGGGGGGAGTGGGAAGGGCAGGCAGGCTTCTCAGAGGCGGTACCCGACTTCGGGGTTGCTGCTCGGCGGCCGCAGGCGCGAGGCGCGAAACCTCAGGCAGCTGCCGCTCCCGGACCCTGCCAGCTCGGAAGGCGTTGAGAAGGGTCTCGCGGAGGGCTGCTCCGCCAGACCAGGAGGTAGAAAATTCGAGCGGAAGTGACCTCCTGAACCTCATCAAATGCAAATGCCGCAAGAAGTTTTCTAAGAAAAGAAAAGCGGAAGGACAGGGAAACGGAGAAGCACGGAGTCCACCTGAGGCTTGAATGGCTTTTTTAGAACTTGGGGCCCCTGGGGTTTGCAGGCTTCTCTGCGGTAGACCGACTATTGGCAATGAACTTTGGTTTTTCCCCTCAGGCCGGTGAAGGTACCAGCTGACTTCCTCCAATATGCATATTTTACATATATAAACACCTTTGCAGTTTAATAGCCATTCAAATAAATCATTCACATAAACTCTTATTCTTAAAACGACCTGGCACAAAACACTTTTCTTTATCCCAGGTCTTTCTCTCTCCATATTCCCTTCTTTTCATTACTGGCTTTTGCTGATAAGGTTTCACCTCCAGGTTCATGGCCAAAGTGCTTTTGCGTATAATTTTGCTGTCTGTTCTATTGTAACAGAGTGGGAAGGGCAGGCAGGAACACACAAGGCTGTTCCTATCGAAGCACACACAAGATAGATTCAGAACTTTGTTTTCCCAATTAGAGGGAGATGGTCTTTGGGAAAGCAAATGTACCTTTTGTTTGACCGTTTTGGTTGTCAGCTAGCAAAGGAGCAAAGGAGAGCTGCCTGTTGAGTTCTGCTGTGGCAATCCTAATGGGAGAGGCATCAGAAAAGACTGACCTACTTGATGAGCCAGCTATTCACCTATTTACTCTTCAAATCTCTGGAGTTAAAATATGTTATGAATCTGAGAAACTGAGTTGTTTCCATATGTTAGCGTTTCATTCAGCAAAAGGGCAGTGCTCTAAAGTAGTTTTTCCCTTGAAAAGAAATGCAGTTTGGGGACATGAAGACATAAACTAAACCTCCAGAACCCATGTCTTGGAACCAAATGGGTGTGAAAAGTTATGTAGAACAACTGTACAGACAGGATTTGGGGATGGAGGTTGGAGGAGGCATGCGAGAATTGTCAGATTATGTAGATCCCTTGTAGAATCATGTCCATCTGAGTAAGAGGACAGAAGGCATTTGGGGCCCTGCACTGGGGTTAGAGAGAGAGGGCAAAGTAAAGAGGGGAGGGAGAGATGGATTCTCCTTAGGAAGAATTTTCCATCTGGAAAGCAGGTTTGAGCATCAACCTACCATCTCTGGTAGGAGGCTTTGTGTAGGTGGAGGATGTATATTGGCATCAGGCAAAGGGAATCTGCCCTAATGAGCTCAGCTAAAATTGAATTTTATCAACTTCTTTTTGTGTTGGGGCTTCTACCTATGGAAAAATTTATTGCAGTTGGAGGGTCCTCAGAAAAAGATCTGAGACTGAAGAACTTCCATTTATAAATCAGGTTTAAAAATGCAGTTGAACTGTTGTGAATTTTATGGTAATGGGCATATAATAAAAAGGAAAATAGTATAGATGCAAATAGTAGATAAGCATGACTAGAGAAGTTTAGTCTCTTTTTTTGGTTTATATCTTGTAGCATCAGCATGTATAAGTCCATAATAATGTGAAAATAAGTCAGAGTGTCTTGAATTCATTGTAATTCATTTCTGATCCCTTTCTAACTAGGAAATTATTTTGAGGTCCAAATTTCATCGATGCCTGGAATTTGGATGTCTCAATAAAGTGAAGATCAGAGTTGGGCAGTGTAGGTAACACACCTTAAAATATTTTTCCTGGCCTTTTTCTTCAAGTATTTTATTAACTTTTCTGATAGAATGGCACAGTGCAATTTACTTTTGTGCCATGATTTAAAAAAGGAATTTCAATTGAAGAAAGTAAAGATAATCATGTTATTCAAATAGTGCAGTTCTTTTGCACCAATAAAGTTACCTTCAAGTCTGCCATTTATACCATTTATACTGTCTCTCAAAGCTACAAATATTATTTTAAGGAAAGGATTGAACTTTGAAAATTTAAATTGTTTTAAAAGATGGGAATTCTAAAATTTACTTTTGTTTTTATATGATAACTTGCATTGCATTTAATTGTGGTTTACTTTCTATTTTCTAGAGAATACAAACAATTTGGCAAATCTATTAATCTTCATATTAACCCCTTAAAGAGAAAGATAAACATCATCCCATTCACACTCTTTGAAATAAGGAAAATGGAGTCATGGGAAGATTACATATACTCTAAGGTCAATACACTTTGACATTTTCATAAGAATCAAGATGGTAATGCCTTTCTACATTCAGAGAATTTTCAAAGTATATGTTTCTTTGGTTTGCCTGGCATCTCCTTCCTTCTACTGGTGACAGTGCTTCCATGTCCTTAGGGAGAACTCTCTTCCTCCCACTCAGTGTTGTCCTGATGTAATCACACTGACACCCCTAGCCATATGATGGTCATGTGACCTGTGCCTAGCTTTGCTACTCCATCCTCTGGCCACAGTAATTGGCCAAGTATAAGAAGGGAGCAACCTTCATCACTTAGAGTTCCCTGGGATGGTTAGTATAGACGAGAGGCTCATTCTTTGTCACTTTCTATGGTCATCTCATCACTTCCCTAGCTCCCTAAGAAGCCTGCTTCCAATGGCACTAACATTGGAAAGAAGCAGAGAAGATAGAGAGTGTGAGCTGACATTATTGAAGGCTGGGGGCTGCCCTGGAGTTATTTAATCAGCCAATTCCTTTGTTCAACAAACATTTTTTGAATAATAGGTATTTAAACAAGTTAATACATAAACAAGAAAATATCTGGTGATAAGTATGATGACGACAATACATCAGGGTGATGCTGGAGAGAGATGGCAGTTGGGAGCTACCTTAGTTTGGGTGGTCAGGAAAGCCCTCTCTGGCGTGACGTTGATCTGAGACCCGAATGATTCAGAGAGTCAGCTTTGGGAAGATCTGGGGGCAGTTGGAGCAGAAGATACAAAGGTCCTAAGAAATGACCTTGGCATGTTCAAAGGAGTTCAAGAAGATCCAGATGACTGGATTGACCTTCTGCATTCTAGGGGTGATTCAATCTAGGGATTAAGAGCTAGTTGTTAAAAATGAGAGAGATAGTGCCAATAAACAGTATTAAATCAACAGTGATAAATTCTAACTTGTGGGATCTTTTGGATGAAACAGTTTCTCCTGCAACCATCCACCATTCTTTTATAGCAACATGACTATTTACAATATAATGCAGATGGTTACACTGTTTTTTATTGTTGTTTGTTTTTTATTTTGTTGTTGTTTGTTTGTTAGGAGGTACTGGGGATTAAACCCAGAACCTTGTACATGGGAAGCAGGTGCTCAACCACCGAGCTACATCTAATCTCCAATGAAAGTTGGTTTTTTCATTTGTCTGTTTGTTTGTTTTGCTTTTAAGAGGTACTGGGGATTGAACCGAGACCTCATACATGGGAAAGCAAGCTCTCAACCACTTGAGCTATATCAGCTTCCTTATACTGTTTTTAACAGTAACTTGACTTTCCCCATTTTTAAAGGAAGTATCCACGTTTTAGTGGCCTACCTTTGTAGGTATGTTGACTTTCTCCATTCCCATGGGTTTGGCTTAGACTCCTCAGGACACCCCTCTCAAGCTGGGTAAATGGGGCCAATCTTCCCAAACTCTGTAGGCACTGAAGTTTGGCTATAGGATTATTATAGGTTAGTGACAGATTTTAGGAAATCCTTATTAAGTTCAGCACTATTCAATCTGTGGCAGGTAATGCATCAAGATCTGGGACCCAACATGCTAGGAAAGGACCTGGAGTAGATTCAGAAGAGAATCACATCTCTGATTGAAGGGATAAAGGAGGGCATTTATGATGAAAAGATCACAGTGGTGAGGGAATTTGGTTTTGAGATGGATGAAGAAGGACTTTGGTTGTGGTCTTCAAGTAGATGAAGGATTTATATCTTCAAAATCAGAAGTGGTTTGTTGAGTTTTTAACCTATAATGAAAATATCATCAGTTAGGATGATATAGGCTACAAGCAACAGAAATCCTTTTTCAAAGAGACTAAAATAATAAGTGTATTATCTCATTGTTATAGTTTGCTAAAAGCTGCCAAAAGCAATATCCCAGAAATGGGTTGGCTTTTACAGTGGGGGGTTATTAGACTACAGGATTATAGTTTTGAGGTTGTGAGAGTGTCCAAATCAAGGCATCAGGCTCCTCTGGGTCTCGGTACTTTCAGCTTCCTGGTTTCTGCAGCTTCTTCTCTCAGCTTTTGGAAGATTTGTTTCATGACTCTACACTCCACCAATTCCAGTCTCTGGCCTCCAGGACTTTCTCTTTCAGCCTCTGGAGGTTTCTCTCTGAGTTCCTGCTGCTACTTCTCTCTGTGTTCATCCATTTATAAAGGACTCCAGAAAGAGGACTAAGATCCACCCTGGGTCACGCCCTACTGAACTAATCTAATCAAAATGTCCCATCTACAATAGGTTCACACCCACAGGAATGGATTAGTGTAACCAAGGGTTAAGAATTAACAAATGACTATGATTACTAAATCATTATATAGATGTCTTTTTGCTTTCCAGTAAATTGTAGAAAGGCCAAAAGTAAATACTTGAAATTACTGAAACTTGCTGAACTAGAATACAGATGCCTTGATCTCTGATAATGATTGTAAAGCTATATAACCTTTATCTTGTGATTGCAAAAACCTTGTAACTGACCCCCTTTTGTATTCTTCTCCCCCATCTTGTTTTACAACTTTGAAGTCTCATCATCACTAGACAGCCCCTAATGTTTATTTATGAAGGAAACCTAGTCAGTCCAGAACTAACTCACCAAATTCCCAAATCTATTTTATTAGGTGAAGTTAGATTTAAACAAAATTGGCCCACCTGACATGTGCAGTAGCTTCTGTGACTAAGTATATAATCAATCTTCACATGCTCAATAATTAATCATCTCTAATTAATCAATAATTAGTCATCTCAAGCCACTGTACTCATTAGCATAAACCTGCCTGTCTTTGGAAACCATAAAACTATGAGAATTACTGCAGTTTGAGGAGACAGATTTTAGGCAACTAGGCTCTCTGTTATCCTTGCTATGTGCTAGCAATAAATTCTCCCTCTCTTTGAAACCCCACTGTCTCAGGAATTGTGCATCTGAAGTCCATCAAGCAGAAAAAGCCAAATTTGCTCAGTAACAGTAGAACAGTTTTGGAGACAGTTTTGTTACCAACTCAATGATGTCATCAAGGTCCCAAATTCTGTTTTTCTACTCTGTTGGCCACAGAATCCATTTCATCCTAGAACTTGTTTATGTCCTGGTTCTAAAATGGCATGATCTGGAACTACACACTTCACTCTTTGCATCTAGAAAGATATATATGGGGGAAAAAAACTTCTCTACCAACAGTGGAGTAAAACTTCTCCCTTCATCGTTTTGATTGGGCCAGTTTTGGTCCCATCCTTCTTCCTTGACATGCAACAGTCTCCAGGGGAATGTCACTTGCAGATTATTTTACGCCTGGACCAGTCAAAGGCAGGTGGATTGGAGTTGACTTGGACTCCTCAAATCACCCCTCAAACCTGGAAAATGGATTCAACCTTCCCTAGGTCACATGTTCCCATGGGTCTCATGAGATGAAGAGGTGAAATCTGCATTCTTTAGGAAGGAGGGTGAGGGAATGTGTGAAGAAGAGAAAGAGGGTCATTATACTAGCATGAGGGATTTTGAGAAAATACACGGAAGAATGATCTAACATAGATGGTCTTTGAATATTGGAAAAATGTACCACGGAAGGATATGGAATTTTTTCCTTTGAAATTATTGGGTTCTGTTTGTTTGAAATTAAATCTCTGATCCTGCCTGAATGTGGAGTCATAGTATGGTAGGTGTAAAAGAGAGTACTTCCCAAAATTGCCCATCAGAATTACCTGGGGTGCTGGTTAACACAAAGATTCCAGAGCCTCACCTCAGAGATTGAGACATAGTAATTTAGCGTGAGGTCTAGGCCATACTATTTTTAAACAGTGATTCATATGAGTCTGATGTAGCCTGTCAGCTGTGCTCCATTTGGAAACCACTGGTAATGAATGCAGAGTAGACATGTTTTTCTGAGCACATAGGGAGCATTCACAAAAATTGATCATGTACTAAGTCACAAAGGAAGTCTTGATAAATTTCAAAGCAATAGCATCATATGGACCATATTTATTGACCTCAGTGCAGTAAATTTAGATATTCATAACAAAGACAATGAAAGGATAACTTAAAAAACATATTTGGGAACACCCAAGAAAAACTACAAAATATTGATTGAATTTAAAAGGTTATTGTGGAGAAGCAGATGTGGCTCAAGTGATTGAGCTCCTGCCTACCACATGGGAGGTTCCTGGTTTGGTTCCTGGTGCCTCCTAAAGAAGACAGCAAGCTGGTGTAATGGGTAAGTGCAGCAAGCTGACACAACAAGGTGATGCAACAAAAAACACAAGAAGAAAAACATAATGAGAGCTATAACAAAGCAGGGAGTGCAAGCTCCTGGTGCCTCCTAAAGAAGACGAGCAAGACAGTGAGCTGACGCAATGGGCAGGCGTGGAGAGCTGGCACAACAAGGTGACACAACAAGATGCTGCAACAAGAGACACGAAGAAAAGCATAATGAGAGACACAACAAAAGCAGGGAACAGAGGTGGCTCAAGTGATTAGGTGCCTCCCTCCCACATCGTAGGTTTGGTTCCTGGTACCTCCTAAAGAAACAAGGAAGACAGAAACAGTAAGTGCAAACAATGAGGGGGTAGGGAGAAATAAATCTAAAAAAAAAAAAAATTTAAAAAGGTTATTGTGGGGAGTGGATGTAGCTCAAGCAGTTGAGTGCCTGCTTCCCATGTACGAGGTCTGGGGTTTGATCCCTGGTACCTCATAAAAACAAAACAAACAAACAAACAAAAACCAATTCTCATTGGGGAGCAGATGTAGCTCAGTGGTTGAGTGCCTGCTTCCCATGGATGAGGTCCTGAGTTCAATCTCCTGTACCTCCTAAAAAAAAAAAATCAAAGGTTATTGTATTAGTCTGCCAAAGGGCTGCTGATACAAAGTACCAGAAATCTGTTGGCTTTTATAAAAAGGCATTTATTTGGGGTAAAAGCTTGCAGTTCCAAGGCTGTGAAAAAGTCCAATTTTAGGCACTATCAGAGATGCTTTCTCACCAAAGTCAGCTGCTGTTGATCCTGGCATGTTGCCACATGGTTAAGAAAGATGGCTGCCGATTTCTGCCCAGGTTTCTCCTTCCCCTTTGGGCTTCTTCTCTCCTGTGCAGCTGCTCCACTTCTTCCCTATTTCAGCTGCAGGCTGGCATAGGGCTTGTCTCTTAGAGCTTCCTATATCAGTCTTGGCTGTTCTGCTCTCTTCCCAAGGTTAGCTGTAAGCTATCAGGCAAATGGCTCATTGTTCCCCAGACCCTCAGCCATTTGAGCCTTAAAGTGATCTTGTCAAGTAATCTAATTAAAGGCCCCTTAGTTAAATTTAATACAATTAAAGTGTATCACACCCAGAAGAATAGTTTACAAACATAATCTTTCTCTTTTTGGGACTCATAAAATAATCTCAAATTGCCATAGTTATCATAAGAGGAATTATGAAATATCAAGTGCTATTGACAGGGAAAGCACTCCACTTCAATGTGCAGTGAAAGCATTGCTTACAGGAACATTTATAGCTTTGGAATCAGTTATCAGAAATTAAGAAATACCGGAAACAAATAAGCTAAAATTTCAAATCAAGAAGCTAGAAAAAGAGCTATAGAACAAATCCAAAGAAAAAATATATATGTCCAAGTTCTTAGAAACAATGGCTAGTTTAAGCAGAAGATGCATTTATTAGAAGATATCTGTCAAGAGGACCAAAGAGTCAGTTTTGGAAGTTATATCACCAGGAGCAACACCCAACCCACACTACAAAAAAGAGTTCTGGAAGGACTCTACTGCTGTCTGCTGGGCAGCGCTGTACACCAGAAACTCCAGGACTAATGCCTCTGTGCTACTAGAGAATAGAGTCTACATCCCCTGTGCATGGAGTCTGCATGGTACCTGACTCCTCATTTTGCTCTCTTTCAAACAGAAGTCTAGGTGGGTCTGATTGGCAGAGTTTAGTCTCATGTGAATGCTAGTTAGAAGAGAGACTGGGAAGCTGAGCTTCTGGCTTCCACCTAGGAGAGGCCAAACTCATTATATAAGAACTTGCCAAGTCATGGGGGAAGAAATGTGTCCATGGCAAATGTCTCCTACATTCAAGAAGGAAGGATATAATAAAGATAAGCCATTCATCAATGAAATAGGCAATTTCCATCTGCAATCTTGAGATAATTTACAAAACCAAAGATGTTTTTTTGAAAGGAATAATAAGATAGACATATTTCTGATGTGACTTTAAAAAAAAAAAAAAAGTTATGTTACTTTATTAGTCTGCTAAAGGGGTGCTGATGCAAAGTACCAGAAATCTGTTGGTTTTTATAAAGGGTATTTATTTGGAGTAAAAGTTTATGGTCCCAAGGCCGTGGAAAGTCCAACTCAAGGTACCATAAAAGGTACTTTCTTATCAAAGTTAGCTGCCATGTGTTGAAGCAAGATGGTGGGTGAACTCTGCCTGGTCTCTCAGTGCTTCCTATATCAGTCTCTGGCATAGGGCTCATTTCTTTCTGGGCCTTCTCAGCTGCTCACTTGCTCTGTTCTCTTCTGCTGCAAACTATCAGGCGAATGGCTCATCTCTCTTCGGGGCCCCAGGATCAAACATGACAGAGCTTTCTCTCTTCCCATGTGTCTTCTTGAGTGAGTGTCTGTTTATATCAGCCCACCAAGGGGGTGGGGACTCAACCTGAGTCAGACCTTCCTGACGTGGTCAAATCAAAACCCTAATCTTTTTTTTTTTTTTTTAATAATTAAAAAATTTTTTAAAAAAGATGCTTAGATTACATAAATGTTACACAAAAAATATAAGGATTCCCAAATGCCCCACTGCTCACACCCCCCACACCGCCCCACATAAACAACATTCTTCATCAGTGTGGCACATTCATTGCAATTGATAAATGCATCCCAGGGCATTGCCACTGAGCATGGACCACAGTCCACCCTGTAGTACACACTCTTTCCCAGTTTTGCATGTTATGGGATGATATAAAATGGCCTATATTTGTCTCTGCAATGTCATTCAGGATGATTCCCAAGTCCTGAAAAAGCCCCCATATCCCAACTGTTTTTCCCTCTCCCTGCCCCCAGAGCTTCCAGTGGCCACTGCCTCCATATCAATGTTGTAATTTCTTCCATTGCTAGAATCACAATATGTCCACAGTAGAATACCAGTAAGTCCACTCTAATCCATAGTTCATTCCCCAGTCCTGAGGATTCTGGGATGGTGAAGTCCACTCCACCTCTAATTGAGAAGGGGCTTTGATCTCATACAGCCGATGGATGGGACTCTCTTGCGTGCAGTTGTAGGTGCTGTCATTTCCTTGGTATGGTGGTTGTCAATCCTTGCTTCCTTGTTAGTTGTCCTTGGTGAGTCCAATGAACTGGAGAGTAGGTGTTGCAACTCTGCTGAGGCTCCAGGCCCAGCTGGCACATGGACAGCCCAAAGATTCCAGTCTTTTGGACATACACTTACAAACTCCAGTGCCAAGTATAGGTTTAAATAGAAGGGACAGATGAGCCATGTGTAGGAAAGCCATAATTGAGTCCAACTCTGTCACTCTCAGGAACACAACCTCCAAAGTAGGGCCCACTGGCAAGGCACCAAACTCTGGAGCTACCTGCCATGACCATAGGACTTGGGTGTCTCCAGAGCCCTCAGGAGCCCCGCTATTTGGGGTAGTATCCACTTTGGCAATCTATGAGATCCTGCTGAGATGTGCATAAGCATTACCTCTGGGACGACCTCCTGACTCACTTTGAAGTCTCTTAGCCATATAAACTCATTTGTCTTTACCCTTTCCCCCTTTTATTCGAGGTCTTTTTCCAGTTGCATTGCTAGTTGGTGCTTGGTATTAATCCCTCGGTGCCAGGGAGGCTCATCCCCAGGAGTCATGTCCCACACTGAGTTTATATCCTGAGTTTGGCTTAGAGAGAGGCCACACTTGAGCAACAAGGAGGCTATCAAGAGGCAAGTCTTAGGCACCCCACAACATTAGGCTAACTTTCAATTTCAAGAGCAAAGGCAAGAGCCTTTGACTATATTGAAGCATAGTCATCAATATCAAGGGCCCATCAATGGGTCATCCTCCTTTGCCAGTCATTGCCCCTGCACTTGGGGGACTGTTACTGCTCCATTAGAGAATGTGGCAGAACTCTCCAGGGTGAGAATTCAATATTCTCTTAGTTATTGTGTGAATCTCCATCCACTGTGACAATGCCTCATGAACATTTGAACATATTTATATACCTTATATGTATGCCCAGGTGAACTTCCTCCCATGTATCCCCCATCACTGACACCTCATACCAATGATCCTCCCCTGCCCCACTTGTAACCCATCTGTGATCCAAAGCTTCTTTAAAAATGAAGCCAATATATTAGCCAAATACAATTAATGGGAAAATGAAATAATAATGATAAGTTTAAATATAAGAAATAAAATACATAAAAATTTTTAAAAAACTAAAAATAAAATAAAATTTAAAAAATTGGGATGTTAAGAAATAATGAAAAATATTAAAAAAATATTTTTTTATTGACATTTTGCCTTTCATCACTGTAAATCTTAACAGGTAATTTTACCAAAGACATCTCAGGTGAATCTAATACAATCAAAAGGTATCACACCCAGAAGAATAGATTAGTTTATGGACATGATAATCTTTCTCTTTTTGGGATTCACGAATAATCTCAAACTGCCACAGTTACCAAAAGAAAAGAAAAGAAAAGATTAAAAAATGGCTACAACTAAGATAGGGTTATAATTTATAAGATAGTAATTCTCCACTTGCTCAAAATTCAAAATCCTGGGAGAGAGAGAGAGACAGTGATTCACCAAGTGTTAGTCATATGCCTGCCGCTGAGTATGCTGGGAAGAAGAGAGGTTCTAGACTCCTTGACCTTTGGGTTGGGCAGCAGGCACTGCCTCCTAACAAAACTACACACACCAGGAAAGATCCCAAAGGGGCAGCCAACAAATGACAAATATCCAGTACCTGTCATGTGAGTAATTTCATTACTATCCTATTGAGGTTTATATTCTATGGCTTCTATATTAACACTATAAAAAAAGCTTCAATAAAATATCTTTGCCATATTTTTCCCTAGAAGTGAAATTATTACTGTACTGAAAGATAAGGATAATTTTAAAACTTTTGATTAAACTGTCAAATTGCTTTTTCTAACAGTTATCACAATTTACAACCTCACAAGCCATGATAAGAGAAAGCTCATTTCATTGCATCCTTTTCAGTTTTATCTGAAGAGGTAGTATCTCATTGTTTTTTTAAGTGGAATTTAAAAACATGCATTAGGGTAAGTGATTTATATCTATTCTCTAATCTAATACTTAAAATATTTGGTAAGTAGTTATCATAATCTCCATTTTTCAGATGAGAAAACTGAATTCAAGAAAGATGAAGGAACTTTCTCTCAGTCCCTCAGTTAGTAGAAGTTGTAGGATTCAAACCTAGGTTTTTCTGATTACAAAGTCTTCATTCTTAACTACTGTTTTATTTTCCAGAAGATAGATATATTTGACTAAATATATAAATTAAATATCTGAAGAGCAAAACCAGACTCAGAGTTTCCCAAAGAATGTTCCAAGGAACAGAAGACTTAAAATTCTCTGAGGAATAAAACAACTCAGTGATCAAAAAGTTGGGAAATGCTGGATAATGATTCCTCTCTTAGAGGCTCATAGCAGATGTTAGGATGTTTAAGGCTTTGGGATTTCTTGCTGCAAAGAAACTGTTTAACTCTGTTTAACATTCCAGGATACAGGAAAGTAGTGTTCCAAGGAACATGTTTTTGGAAACACTGCCAAACATTGTACCTATTATTTCTGTTTCATGTTTTATTGCATTGGTTAGAATGTCTAGACAATGGTAAATAATATTGGCAATAGTTGGTATTTTATTTTCCCCCTGATTTTAATGAGAATATTTTTAGTGCTTCATCAGTAACTATGACATTGGCCGTGAGTTATAGATAGATATAGAGATTATTTACTCTCTATATAAGAATCCTTTATTTTTTCATTTTCTGACCTAAAGAATCAGAAGTAGATGCTGAATATGAAGAATCAACTTATCAAACAGGGGAAAAATCAATAGTAGTGTATTATTTGAGGAAATGGGCAATATCTTTTATGGACTAAGGGACTCTTCCCAAAGCCCTGCTATAGAATCGCCTCCTTACACTTAACGAACATGGGTCTCTTGGGAAGAGCGCTAGGCTGGGAAAAGGCACCAGCGTTTTCTCCTAGAAGGGTGGCATTTGTATTTGTTTTCCACCTTTACCCTAAGCTGGAGAATAAGTATGGCATCTTCCTTGTTCATCATTCATTCAAGAAATAAGTTTTGGGTGCCTCCTGTGTACCAGGTGCAGATTTGGGTGCTGTGTCTTCAGCAGCATTTAGCACGCGGTGGTGCTTAGTAAATACTGCCAGTCAAACCAAGTTTTAGAGACTTGTTCTTGATGTGGTGCTCATTGCAGACTCCCAAACCAATCACCCTCATGTGGTGATTTCCTGCTCTGCTCCCCTTCCTGCCTGCTCATCTCCCCTCCTTTCCCCTCTAATGTCTTAGCAATGCTGAGTTATCTGCTTGGTTGTAGGCTGTGATGTGGACAAACATGTTTCCCCAGAGATATGCTGTAGACATCCTTGAGCCTCACACAACCCTGATTCAGATGTGGCATAAGAATTCAAAAAGGAACCAGGGCAGGAAGTTTTTACTACTCTAGACCCAGGGCCTTGCTTTTGGCAGGAAACATCCTCGATGATGGACTCGACCATCCTCGGGAAACTGCCAAGGGAGTGATTGCATTTATCCTTTGGAAGCCATTTTCTCACCACCAATTTCCTTGTCTACAAGTTTATGAGGCAGTAAATAGCCCCTCTGTGCATACTGAATTCTGACTTCATAGGTCTATGGCACTTAGAAACAGCGGGCTAGCTTTTATATTTACTTTTATTAGCAAGTACACCTTGAGGCTAAACAACTACCCCGTGTTTCTATTATAAACCTCACTATAAAATGCTCCCTGGCATTTGCCCTGTCTTCAGGGAGACCATGGTTCAAGTCATTTCCTAGCTGCCTCCTCAAGAATTGTTAGAATGAGATGCAGTCTGATCGCAAAGCACCTGGTTTGTACAGATGTCTTCAATTTTGGCTGCGGGTGCAAGGTGGTTTTTATGAGGAACTGTGCTCTGCTAATCGAAGAGGGTGATAGATGAGGGGCTTGTTGCTCTGGTCTCCTTGACAAAGCCTGGGGATTTCTATCTTGCTGTTTGTTTCCAGCCTGGGACCTATGAAATTTTGTAAATTTTATTTGAATGAGTGAAGACAGTACAAGTTGAAGGGGAGGTGAAAGGCTGTAAATTAGGAAGTATTACTTTTTAGTCTGAATGTGTCTTTTTTGTGTGTGAGATGGAAAAGATTTCAAAGGAACAAGGACATAAAACAAAAAATATTCCTCTGAGTGGATGAAGCCACGCTTTATTATTTTTTTTTGTGTGTGGTGGTGGTATCCCATTGTGGTTCTTTTAAAAATAGAAGTTATGGGTTTACAGAACAGACATTCATAAAATATAGGATTCCCATATACTATCCTATTATTAACACTTTGCATTGTTGTGGTGCATTTGTAACAACTGATGAAAGCATACTTTTATAATTGTACTATTAACCATAGCCCATGGTTTAACTTAGGGTTCACTGTTTGCATAGTGAAGTTGCATGGATTTTAAAAAAAATTTTATTCTGTTACAGTGCTCTTAATTATGTTCAAAATGTTGTACTACCAACACCATCATCCAAAAGTTACCAAAACTTTTCCATCATCCCAAATAGAAACTCTGCACATTTTAATTCTTAACTCCCTATTCCCTACCCCACCCCATCTCTTGGTAGCCTATATTCTAGATTCTGACTTTATGAGTTTGCTTATTCTGATACATCATATCAGTGAGATCAAACAATATTTGTCCTTTTGTGTCTGAGAGAGCCACATTTTAGAACTGATGGCTATGAAGGCAGAGGGAGTTTAAGTGGTAAGATTTTCTACCATCAAGCTTGGCCCAAGGGTCTCTGAAGGAGAGGTGGGATGGTGGGTTTATCAACGTGAATCTGATATCCAGAAGGCAAAGATCTGTGTGGCTTAATTATTCTAATTTAAGGGGGCTTAAGGGAATCATTTTATGGTTCCGCTTCATAGGGTCACAAAATTCACTGGCCACAAAATGTGCAATAATTACACATAGACTGCTTAGAATACAAACATTGGTTTATTTTGGAACCGGCATAAATTCTCATCTGTTGTCCTGTCTGATTTAATAGTGCTTCACGCTTAAAATACTACTCAGAAAGTCTCTGTTTTGCAAGTCCAAGATTTTAAAAAGGTCTTTTATCTTCTTTTTCAAAAGAAAGTGTGTGCCAAAGGGTCCATCACTTAAGGATTACACTCCATCAGTATCTTCCTGAGGGCTGGCTTGGTGGCAGACCAATCCAGGACTTTCATTTCTCCAGAATTGGGTAAGGGGAAAGGATAGTAGTTCCCAGTCAGGGCTGATCCCTACTGGATTTTTGGCTGTTCTCAGGTTGAGTCATGTCCTTCATGCCTTGTTCCTCCAGAGATCAAAGCCCCTGGGGAGGTGTGGGGTCCCTGGTGCACGCGTTTCTGCACACTAGGACAGCTTGCAGAAAGCCCCGCCATCCTTGCTGGGCTGCATTTGGCTCCCAGTGGCACAGCCAATGGCGGTTCCTGCAGGGTCTTCTCTGTTCTCGCAACATCCTGCTGTTCTCGTCCTTGCTTCAAGTCTGTCTCTTGTAAAAAGAGCTTCCTTTACAGATTCTCACAACCCCCCCTTTGATTTGGAAAGAACATTGGTTCTTCAAGTTTATTATTCCAGGGACCAGAGCCCACCCCACTTTGTTTTTAATACATTGATGGAAGTTCGCTAAATTCTTTATTTTAAAAAAGAGCTTCCTTTGCCCCAGGGACAAAGAGCAAAGCGGGAAAAAAAATCAAAGGTTTCCTGCTTTTCTAGGTCACCACAATGTGAATGTGAAGACAACATTTCCAAATACTTTTTGATTTGAATGAAATTCGGGAGTTGGTCATCTGGCCGCCTGAGGGAGGCTTCTGAGTAAGAGAACCCCACAAACCTTTGGATTTTTGCACCTCTGTGGTCTGCACAAATGAGGACGCCTGCCTTCTCTAAGATGTCTTAGCTTGAAAATCCCCTGAGACCCCATAGGAGCGTTCTTTGTTCTCTCCTAGAGGGATTGAGCATTTAGCAAATGGTTTTGATCAGGAGGTTCTGTGCAGGGTGAAATTTAATTCACTGTTCCTCTGCTTCTCTGAGTCCTCTTAGAGTAGGTGTGCCAGCTGTGAAGATGGGATTACACATCTGGGCCCTTGTGTGAACTTGCACTTCATATTTACTTGTTTATTTCCAGAAAACTACCTAAATAAGATTCCAGAACCCGACCAGACCCATTAAGGTGAGCATCTGAAATACCTGAGTTTTCGTTGACTTTGTCTCTGAATTAGGGAAGCATTTTATTTTTTTACAAGTTACTTTACCCTTTTACTTTTTTCAAGCACAATCTATCTTTTTTCAAGTTTCATTGTTGCTGAATAGGTTATCTGTAGGTCAGTGGGTTTACAGGTTGTTTGGATTTCCTAAAATTGTGCTTTTCCCTAAATGTGGCAAAAGAGATTGTTTATGGATTGCTCTGTGGAACAGGACGGCTCTCACAGCTGACATAATGCTGCTATTTCTGTTTCTTTCTGTTGTCCCCAGTAGAAGACGAAAATCAGCAGAGAAAAATCTGGACTTTTTAAGCTCCCGGCCAATTCTGTGGAGTTCAGAACAACTTTTTTTTTTTTTTTTAGGAGACCTTTTTTTTTTCCATGACCTTCAAGAGGCCAGCTACATTTCGCAATACTCTTCCTTTTGATGAATAATTTTCCAGATACAGTATGTGGATGATTTTCAGTTTAGATATGCAGTCTGTATAACTCCAGATGTAAATGCAGATGTTTGTAAGTTCATGGACTATAAGATATAAATGTCTTGACTTTGCTGTATGCCTTAAGAATCACCCGTTTTTCTATTTAGAAAGAGGAAGAGAAAAAAAATGCCTAATTTCCTGCTTTAAACACACTTTAAAGGAGGTCATTTACATATGAAATTGGATTGCGTGACAATATGCGTGGGGATATTTTGGCTGAAACTCGTTTTCCTTTAATCTGCACATGCTGTGGATTGTGTAAGTGTGTGTGAACACAAAAGTACTTATCGATATGGAAGGCTTTAAAATACACTTTGCTTAGTTTAGCAATACGATGATTGGTTCTTAATCTCATTCTGAAAATGACTTTTTGAAAGTTTATTCCGTTCCATTATCTTTAGAATAAGGGTAAAGCTATTAAGTAAGTTCATTGGATTATTTTGCGTTACTACTCAGAAAATAATTTAAGACTCAATAATTCCATCATGCAGTAGTGTTTTGGGTCTAATGCTTTGGGTGTTTTATATGATAAAAATTATTTGTTATTATGAAATTATAAAATTGAGTCACTTCAGAATATGATTTTTTAGGTAATGAATACGTTTCATCTGTGTAACTCTGGTGGATCTACAAGTGAACATTTGTAAAACTTTCATATTTTCAACAAATGTTTATTGAACCATTGCAGCATGCCAGGAACCTTTGTTAGGTGCTGGCAATACAGAGGCGAACGAAGCAGAAATGGTGGCTGCCTCGCTCACAGTGACAAACTCGCTAGTGAAATAGTAAGAATTGTGCTTACGGGTCCTGGGTCCAATGCCACACCACTTCCCTCTTCTTGCAGGCTAAATACAACACCGTATCTAAGGTGTGTGCCGAGTGAGCACTAGTGATTCAGACTGTGCCAACAGCAAATGAGGCAGACCCACTGCTACTGCTTTTACTGCTATTTCTATTCACATAATTATTATTATTTGCAAAGCTCCTGAAGCATGGAAATGATGACATTTCCTGGGCCTTTATCCCCCATCTCCGATTTTTTTTTTTTTTTTTTAAGGGCAAGAAGGTGGAGGTGGCACCTGACATTGATTCTAAACAAAATAATTTGCAAAACTGAACAATTCTGTTATGAGCAATGGAGAGTTGTTTCCAAGTAAGGGGGAAAAGGGCAGATTTTGTACTGTTAATACTACTCATGTAATCTCTTTTATCTGGGAAGAGGCTGACATTCTGCTTTTCAGCCACAGTTTTGTCCATGGTAAGTGGATAAATGTGGTTTGCATCGCTCAGTGCCTTGGGAATGTCTTGTGGGATATTTCTGGAATGGGCAAAGTTCAGCACAGCCTGGAGCCAGAATGTCCCCATTATTGAGCCAATATAGTTCACATGTTTATGACCATCTCCAGAAGATGTACATATGTGTGAGGCTGACAGTGCAATTGAGCATCCATGCAGGAACTGGGGGGTGGGGGAAGAGCCGCAAAGAAGCTAGAAGGAAGTGCCCTGAATATCTTTTCTGTTCTGGAAGCCTGAAGCTGCAAGAAGGCCCAAACCACATGTGAGTGTTTATGAGACTTTTCTTGCTCAAGGAATCAAACCTCTGAGCCTGGTTAGAGCCCCAAGACTGTAGCAAAGCCCAGGTTCCCCTTGCCTTGATTTTCTCTTCTTTCTTCTCTGATTCCACCATCAGAACCAGTTCAATCCAGCATCCCTGAAGTTTCCAAAGGGAATTATCTACAGCAGTGGTCCTCAAAATGTGGTCCTGCAGATCCTTGGGGTCCCTGTGACCATTTTAGGGGTCTCTGCAGGGTCAAAACTATTTTTATGATAATACTAAGACATAATTGACCCTTTGCACAATCATTCTCACAAGGCCACATGGTATGTGAGGATGTCATTGCTCCCAAGGCTAATGGAATGTGTGTTTATGTGTTCTTATGTTCTCTAGAACTTTCTAAGGTAGTAGGTTTAAGGTATATGTTTCTGCATTTTCAGAGATTAATTCAGTTTGTTCTCAGTACTTCTGATTTCTTACTAGCTATTTCCCCTTACACCAGTATACTCTCCATACATTGATATTTTGAAAACCCACCCGTTTTCTTGTGCCTACACAGAAACCCAACAAAAAGTAACTATACTTTCTGTCTTGTTTCAATAATATTTTTAATTTATTTCTGAAAACTTTTCTAAATTTTGCTGTATTATCTAAAACTGCTACTAGTGTAGAATTTAATATCTTATTCTAAAAAACATGAAATTTATTTATAACATTTTTGTTATATTGAAGGATGGACCATTGACTTTAAACAGGGAAATTAGAAGATCCACTTCCTCAATGCACAGTTGAACCATCTATGGCAAAGATGCTTAAAATGACTAAATTGAAATTTCAGAGCATCCTCTCATTAATGAAAATTCTAATCCACAACAACTGGGTGAAACTGTGAATAAGAAAGGAAACTGTAGTGAAAACTACATTCCTCTCAGCTCTATAGATGTTTTTGTCTGCTAGAAATGGGTCGACATTTAGCAATAGGGATTTATTAGTTTGCAAGCTTACGGTTTTGAGGCTAAGAAAAATGCCCATATCAAGGCATCATCACGTGATGCTTTCTTCCCAAAGACTTGCTACCAGCGATCCTGGATTCCTCTGTCATATGGCAAGGCACATGAAGGATTTACTCTCTCTCCCTTCTCTTCTGAGTTTTCTTGCTTCAGCTTCTTGCTTCCATGGCTTTCTCTCTCTCTCTCTCTCTCTCTCTCTTTCTCTCCCTCCCTCCCACCCTCCCTCCATATTCGTTCCGTTTATAAAGGACTTGAGTAAGACGATTAAGATTCACCCTGGGCTATACTTTAGTTGAAGTAACCTCATCAAAAGACCTTATTTATAATAGGTTTACACCCACAGGAGTGGATTCGCTTTAAATACATGATTTTTCTGGGGTCCATACAGCATCACCCCATCACAGATGTTAAGAATTTACATTATTGTGTCCCATGCAGCAGAAAAATTTCAAATTGTGTTACAGTGCCAGTTACATTTGCGGCATTACTTTTGGACCAACCATTTGGAGTTTAAAGAAAAAAGGAATCAAATATTTTAAGCATAGACATGATGAGCTCTTTCAAAAGCGTAAAATTGTTTGTGATAGCTTTTCAAACTGAAACAATGAAAGAGCCACGGAAGCATCTTACAGAGTAAGTTATCAGATTGCTTTGGCTGGAGAAACTCACAAAAGAGTGTGGAGGCCAATTGAGCCTGTCCATTTGACTTTGCTGAATGTCTACTTGTTGAAGGTCAGGGAAAGAAATCCTGGCATTACCACTTTCCAGCCATGCTCTGACTTGAATTAAAGCCTTAGCTGCAAACTTGAAAACAGAGTTAAGAGCACACCTGCAATTGCAGTTTTATCTTATAAATTGATGCTGGACTTACTGTTTTGCTTGTATTCATCTGCTATCAGATCAGTGAGTTACTGAGGAAAGCTTCTTGTATGTGAGCACTGGGTAACAAACACAAGTAGTGCAGAAATACTCAAAGTGTTGAATAACTTCTTTGCATCTCATGGCTTGTTCTGGAACACACATGTTGACATTTTCACTGATGGCGCAAAAGCAATCATGGATAAAATTTCTGGTGTCTTACCACAAATCAAGAGAGTGATAGGAAGCGTCACTGACATACACCCACAGCTAAAAGAAAAAATCCAGTTTTAGTTAAGAATGTCTTAATGAAGGAGTAAAAACTATTAATTTGATTAAATCTTGCCCCGTGGTTCCATGTTTTTTTCATATTCTGTGTGGCCAAATGGGAAGTATACATAAATCCTTCTACTGCATATTGAAGTACAATGGTTGTCTTGAAGAAAAGCACTTGTACAATTATTTGAATTGCCAGCTGAATAGCTGCTTTTTACACAGAACACAGCTTTGCTTGGAAGAGTGGCTGACAAACTGTGATTTTTCTGACTCAGGTACTTTTTAGATTTTTTTATTTTTTAATGAAGTGAGCCTATCATTTCAAGGAAAACAACAGACAGTATTCATTGTCAGTGATAATGTTTGAGCTTTCTATTGATCACTAGAATTTTGAAAAACTTATCTCCGTGTGACAAAGATTTTTCTACTGAAATCAGTGGTGATATGAACAAATGATTTTTAAAAATTTTGTGCAATGAAATGTGGAAAAGCTGCAGACCTTGGTGAACCAGTTTTCCCAAATGACCAATGTGTGATGATACAAATCATGCAAAATAAACCAGTAGACTTTTATGTAAAAGAGTTAAAAAAGTCATTGATCTGGTTTCAGATTCCATATTGCAACTAATCTTTAAGAAACCACTACTTGCCAAGGCCTGATGTAGTGTCAAAGAGGAATATACACAATTATTTGAAAATAAAACACAATTAAAATGCTCTCCCCTTTCCCAATGACATATCTATAGGAGATCAGATTTTCTTCATATACTTAAACCAAAGCAACATACTGCAACAGATTGAATGCAATACAGATATGAGGATCCAACTGTCTTCAATTGAGCCAGACATTAAAGAGATATGCAAAAATATTTTTAAAATGCCACCCTTCTCACTAATTTTTTTATTTTGGAAAATATAGTTATTTTACATAAAATATTTTTTTCATGCTAACATGTAATGGGTTTATTATTGCTATTTTGATATAAATTAATGAATAAATATTTTTAAAACAGTTTTAATTTCAAACACTGTGAATATTGACAGATATAAACCACCTACACAAAAGCGTTTTGGATCCTCCGTTTAAGGTTGTAAAGAGGTCCTGAGACCAAGAAGTTTGAGAAACTCTGCTTCCTATATTTGATTAGCCTAGATCAAGTCTAGTCCTGCTAATTTCAAGAAATGGACTTGCCATTGAGCAGCCCTTAACTTGTTTTGACCCGAATCTGTCAATTCAATTCAACCTCCATTTCTTGACAATTACTAAGTTCCAGTCAAGGTAAGTGATGGTACCAAGCCAGAAGTGTGAATTAAAATTTCAAGGAGTTGTGTAAAGGGGATGGTGGTCCTTAGATCCCAGCAAATACCAGGTGATCACTTTGGATGTTTATGGGATGACACATGGAACAACAGATTCTGGCAAGATGGTGGATGTGGTGGTGAAAAGAGGCAGAATTTCTCTTCCAGTTGCTTCTATTTTCACAGTGCAAGTGGGGAATTGGGAGGGGTGTGGAAGTTTAAGGAAAAAAGGAGGTATGAGGTAGTCTGATTTCTTGCTTTTCTAAATTTCGCAAACCATATTGTAATAATCTGAATGCATATTTAAAGATAGAAGTGACACCATAAACAAAGAGGGGGTAAAATCAGTAGGATAAAATAGATAAAGGGTTAATATGTCTAATCTAGAAAGACCTCTTTAAATTGTTAAGCCAAAGAAAAACAACCTATTAGAAAAATAGGCAAATGATACAGTTTGGCAATTCATAGTTGGGGAAATCCGAATGCCACATAAATATGAAAGGAAGCTCAATGAAAGAGGGAAATGCATTTTTAATAACAATAATATAATTTTCACTCATCAGTTTGTCAAAAATTAAAAAGAATCAAACATGGAATTCTGAGAAAAGAACACCCCCATACATTGTTGCTATGAATGTGAATTAATGTACCACTTTTGGGAAATAACATTGAAAATCCCTAAAATTAGGAAAAACCCTTGACATAGCAACCCTACCTTTGGGAATCTAGCCTTGAGAGAGAAAATCTCCAGTATGTAATAATATATGCAAAAACATGTTCATTTCTGCATTTTTCCTTTAATTGAGATATAATTCACATTCCATAAAATTCATCCATTTAAAATTCAATGGTGCTTAGTATTTTCACAAAGTCATGCAATCATTACCACTGTCTAATTCCAGAACATATTCATCACTCCCAAAAGAAAACCTGTGTCCATTAATAGTTATTCCCAATTCCCTCCCCTCAGTCCCTGGCAACCACTAAGTTACCTTCTGTCTCTATGGATGTGCCTATAATGGACATTCTATATCGATGGAATTAAACAATATATGACCTTTTGTGTCAGGCTTATTTTCCTTAACAAAATGTTTTCAGGGCTCACCTATGTTGTAGCATGCATCACTACTTCATTCCTTTTTATGGCTGAATAATATTCCATTGTATGCATATACCAGATTTTGTTTATACATTTATTAGTTAATAGACCTTTTGGGGTTGTTTCCACTTTTTGGTTACTATAAATAATGCTGCTATGAACCTTCGTGTGTAAATTTTTGTGTGGTTATATTTTCAGTTCTCTTGGGTATATACCCAGGGGTGAAATTGCTGAGTCATATAGTAACTCTATGTTTAACATTTTTAGAAACTGCACAAACTCTTTTCTACAGTAGCTGCACCATTTTACATTTCCATCAACAGTACACGAGAGTCCCAGTTTCTCCACATCACCTCTTTTTTATGGTCTTCTTGTTTATTCTAGTTACTCCAGTGGTGTAAAGTGGAATCTCATTGTGGTTTTGATTTGCATTTCCCTAATGACTAATCGTGTTGCGTGTTTTTTTTATGTACTTATTGACTATTTGTATATCTTTGGAGAAATGTCTACTCCAGTGCTTTGCTGAGTTTAAATTTTTTTTGTTATTGAATTGTTGTAAGAGTTATTTATGCATTCTAGATACATCCTTTTCAGATATATGGTTTGCAAATATTTTCTTCAATTCTGTCAGTTATCTTTTCACTTTCTTGATAGTGTCATTTGAAGCACAAACGTTTTTAATTTTGATGAAGTCTGATTTAAGTTTTTTTTTTTCACTTGTGCTTTTGCTGTTGTATCTAGAAAGGGTTTTCCTAACCTAAGGTCATAGGTCACAAAGAATTACTCCCATGTTTTCTAAGGGTTTTATAGTTTTAGCCCATATATTTAGGTCTATGTTCCATATTAAGTTAATTTTTATGTATATGTTATAAGAAAGAGATTCAACTTGATTTTTTTTGCAAGTGGATATCCAGTTATTCACCACCATTTATTGAAAAGACTACTCTTTCTTCATTGACTTGTCTTTGCACTTTTGTCAAAAACCAATTGTCCATCCAGTTCCAGAAAGACTGTCACAAGTGGTGTATTGCATCCTGTTTGTTGATTGTTGCCCTAAGATCTGGTTTCATTCTTTTGTGTTCCTAAAAGGCAACACCTTTTGTCCAGTCCTGGAAGAAGTCAAGTCATTGCTACCTAAAGTAGTATGCCCAGGTGACGAGAGTGTTCCATCTTGGGAGTCCATACTGGTAGAAGGGATGGAGTGGGTGGTTGGAGTTTATACTTTTCCCCTCTTTTTTGTAAATTTCACTCTTAAAAATAATTTTCTGTTAAGAAATCAATTTCCCGTAATTGTATGGTTTTATTCCTAGATTCCCAACTCTATTCCATTGATTTCTATGTCCATCCATATGCAAGAAATATTGATTACTATAGCTTTGTAGTAAATTTTGGAATCAGGAAGTGTGAATTCTACAATTTTGTTCTTTTTCAAGAATCTTTGGCTATCCTGGGTCTTTATATATCCATATAATTTTAGGGTCAGCTTGTCAACTTCTGCCCAAAACTACCACTTGGGATATTGATAGGGATTGTGTTGAATCTGTAGATCAATTTGAGGAGTACTTCCATCTTAACAATACTAGATTTTCCAATTCACGAACATGGAATGCCTTTCTATGTATTTGAGTCTTTAAAAATTTTTCTTTAGTGGTATTTTGTAGTTTTCAGAGTACAAGTCATACATTTCTTTTGTTCAATTTATTCCTAAGTATTTTAATCTTTTGATGCTATTGTGAATGGAATTTTCTTAATTTCATTTTTGGATCGTTCATTTCCAGTGCATAGAAATACAATTGAATTTTGAATATTGATCTTGTATTCTATAACCTCGCTGAACTCATTCATTAATTCATACAGCTTTCCTGTGTGTGAATTCCTAGGATTTCCTATATACAATATCATGTCAACTGCAAATAGAGATAGTTTTACTTCTTTTCCAATCTTGGTGCCCTTTACTTCTTTTTCTTGCCATATTTCCCTAGCTAGAACTCCAGTAAAATGTGGAATAAAAGTAGCAAAAGCAGCCATCCTTTATTGTTCTTGATTTAGGGGCGAAAACATTCATTCTTTTACCATTAAATATGATGTGAGCTGTGGGTCTATTATAAATGCCCTTTATCAGGTGAAGGAAGTTCCCTTCCATCGTTAGTTTTTTGTTTTTATTATTTTTATTTTTGTGGGTCAGTCAGTCTAGCTAAAGTTTTGTTAATTTGTGATCTTTTTCCATTGATTTTGTCTATTGTTTTCTATTCTTTATTTCATTAATTTTTGCTCTCGGTTTTATTATTTCCTTCCTTCTGCTTTCTTTGGAATTTGCTCTTCTTTTCTAGTTTCTTACTGTGGAATGTTAGGCTGTTAATTTTATATCTTTGTTCATTATTAATATAAGCATTTACAGTTATAAATTTACTTTTAAGCACTTTTTTTATTGTATCCTATAAGTTTTGGTGTGTACTATTTTTGTTCTCATTCATCTCAAAGTATTTTCTAATTTCCCTTGTCGTTTCTTCTTTGAACTATTGGCTATTTGGAAATGTGTTTTTAATTTCCACGTATTTATGAATGCCCAAAATGTCCTTCCGTTATTGATCTCTGATTTAATTTCATTTTGTTTAGAAACATACTTTATGATTTCAGTTCTTTTAAATTTATTGAGATTTGTTTTATTGGCTAACATATGATCAATCCTGGATAATATTCCATGTACACTTGTGAAGAAAAATGTGTATTCTGCTGTTGTTGGGTGGAATTTTCTGTAGATGTCTGTAGGTCTAGACTTTTGTCCAATTCTTTTATTTCCTTGTTTATCTTCTGTCTAGTTGTTCTATCCATTATTGAAAATGAGTATTGAATTCTCCAACTACCATTGTTGAATTGTCCTTTTTCACCTTAAATTCTGATGGCCTTAATTTTAGGGCTGTATTATTAGATTCATATATTTATAATTGTTTTTGATGAGTTGATTCTTTTATCATTACAGAACGTCCTTCTTTTCCCTAGTGACAATTTTGTCTTAAATATATTTTTTTATGATATTGGTATAGCTATTCCAGCTCCCTTTTTGTTGCTACATGTTATATATTCTTCCATTTTTCTACTTCAACCTACTTGTGTCTAGTTTTTTATTCCATTCTGCCAATTTCTTCCTTTGATTTGGGCTGTTGAATCTATTTACAGTTACTATAATTGCTGAAAAGATAGTTTTTATGTCTGCCATTTTTCCTTTATAGCAACTTTCTTGTTCTAAATGTTTTCTCTTTTTATTAAAATTTTTCAAAATTTAAAAACACTCTATATTCATCAAGCAACTCCTCCTGCCCCCTTTCCCATCCTCTGGTAACCTCTAATCTACTTTATGTTTCTTTGAATTTGCTTTTCCTAGATATTCCATATATGTGAAATCATTTTGTGTACCATTTTTCTAAATGCCTTGTGGCAGTTTGAGATTACTTAGGAATTCCAAAAAGAGACATTATGTTTGTAAACTAGTCTGTTCCTCTGGCATGATACCCTTTGATTGATTTAAATTCAAAGGCTTTATGGTTACTTGATTAAATCAAGATTAGGGCTTTGATTCTACCACATCATTAGGGCGTGCAGGGTTGAGTCCCAGCCCCTTGGTGGGCTATATAAATGGAAGCTCAATCAAGGAGACAGAAGTAGATATACACAGAAGAACACAGAGGAAGAGAGAAAGCTCCATAGACAAGGCAGAGCCCCGGGAAGAGAGAGGAATCATTTGCCTGATAGTTTTCAGCTGACCTTGTGAAGAGACCAGAGCAGCTAAGCCCGGAAAGAAGCGAGCCCTGGGAAGAGAGATGAGCTTTATGCCAGCCTGCAGTTGAAATCAGAAGAAGCTGGACCCACGGAGCCTAAAGAGGGAAGAGGAAGGCTGAACCCTTACTGATGTCACCCACCATCTTGCTTCAACACGTGTCAACAGACTTTGAATGAGAAAGTACCTCTTACGGTACTGTGAGTTGGACTCTTTATGGCCTGATAACTGTAAGCTTCTACCCCAAATAAACACCCTTTATAAAAACCAACAGATTTCTGGTACTTTGCATCAGCATCCCTTTGGCTGACTAATACATGCCTATTCTATCATTATTGTTTTCTTTTGTGTTGCGTAGATACTTTCTAGCATACCTTTAATTCCCTGGTCATTTATTTCACTACATTTTTAAGTTATCTTCTTAATGTTTGCCCTGGGGATTACAATTAATTTATTTCCATTAATGCTAAATGAATTTCAGTAATATACAAAAACTGTGGCTATATAGCTCTATTCATTCACCTTTCTTTTGTGCTGTGATTATCATACAAACTACATCTTAAGAAATATTTATGTGGATGAAACCATCCATTATTCTATAATCTTGAAAGATTTTACATTTAAAGTGTTCTGTTTTGTTTTTCATGATTTCTGTAGCCATATCCATACATTTTCTTAGTTACAGCATAGATAAATTTGTATCTTCCTTTTTCATGTACACCAAAAGACTTCATGGTTTAACAAATTTAAAATTTCCCTGGCTCTACTTGTTTATTGGGACTATTTTTTTAGACTCAAGAGGGGCAGTGTGGTTTGGATGATGCCAAAATACACAGTTGTGCATATGACCAAGCAGAGGTAGCTGAAACAGTTGGTAGAATGTCATGGAGCCATTTTCCCATGCCAATTCTTTGAAATCTGAATGTGACAAAAGGAAAGGGGCTTCTTATCAGGCTGGACTTATTCTGCAGGATCTTTTTGTGTCCCTAAAAGATATTCTGTTGTCTTAATACTCAATACTCAAAGGGCCACTCTTAAATCTTTTTTCACCCAAGAGGTAGTTGACCATTAAGAGATGCCCTTTACTTTTGATGTTGCAGGAAAAGTCCAAGTCCTCTAAATGCCTTACTCCCACTTCACTGTGTTGGGCCCTTGCTTGTGCTGGAGAACTGTGCAAGTTCAAGGAGTGAGTCAAAGGGATATGATCCTTGACCACCTGTGGTGATCTCAACATATCCACTGGGAGTTTCTGGTGAGCTTGGCTGGTAGTCTTTGGAAAGCCCCTTGAACAGTCTCTGCCTTCCCCTGATTCCCTAGATGGTTAATAAGAGTATAAATACTTCCTTGCTATATCAGCATCTCTAAGGATTCACTACTTAGCAAATGGTTATGGAACATGATGTGCACAGCAGTCCACACTTGTCTCCCAAACACCACTGGTGCATATGTGGTAAGGCACTTTTCTTGAGGGCCAGCCACATTCAATGTGTTTACTCTGTTTTAGTTTGCTAGGCTGCTGGATTGCAATATACTAGAAATGGGTTGGCTTTTATTAGGTTGCAAGTTTACAGTTTCAAGATTGAGAAAAATGTCCAAATCAAGGTATCATCAGGTTAGGCTTTCTCCCCAAAGACAAGCTGCCAGTAATCCTGGACTCTTCTGCCACAAAGCAAGGCACATGGTGACGTCTGTTGGTCTTTTCTTTCTCCTCTTGGTCTCATTGCTTCAGCTTTCTGCTTCAGTGGCTTTCTTTTCCTTCATTTGAATTCATCCTATTTATAAAGGATTCCAATAAGAGGATTAAGACCCACCCTGGACCATGCCTCACTGAAGTAATCTAATCAAAAAGTCCTACCCACAATAAGTTCACACCCACAGGAAGGACAAGTGTTAAGAACAAGATTTTCTGGTGTACATATAGTCTCAAACTACCACACTCTTTAAGGTTTATTTTCTTGCATTTTTTTTCTCATTTCTTTTCTCCCAAAGGTCATGTATCCCCTTCCTTTGAGTGACAGCAAATATACAATTTAATGGGTACTCTATCAAAGACAATGATGATGTCCTTATGTTGCCTGGATCTTGTCCTTCATCTCAAATACTGCTGATACGTTGTGAGAAAGCAAGGAGGGGATGTTCAATGTGGAGCGGGAGCTGAGGTGGGTGTAGTTATACTGCTGAAATAACGTAAGGAAAGACAACAATCAAATATCATCAATGCTCTGCAAAAACACAATATAACACTTTCTAGGTGTGAACTGCAATACTGATGCATTTACATGGGGTTAGGCACTCAGCCAGTGTCTATGCCTGGGGCCTGAGCGTGTCAGAGATGCTAACTGTCCATCTGAAGAATCAGACTCGGGGAGAGGATGTGGCTCAAGCAGTTGAGAGCTCTCTTCCCACATGGGAGGTACTGGGTTCAGTCCCTGGTAGTTGAGTGCCAGCTTCCCACATACAAGGTCCTGGGTCAATCCCTGGCCCCAGTACCTAAAAAACAAACAAACAAACAAACAAACAAAAAAACAGAAAAAAAGAATTGGACTGGTCCTTGGAGTCCCAAACAGAGTGAAACTCCTGCATGCAGAGTCTGTAACTTAGACCCATTTCTACCCTCTCCAAGACCAGTCCTAGCAGGGTAGCTCACCATTATTAGTGGATTTCTCTCACGGCAATGCGCAGCTTTAATAAAGTCTGAAAAGCAGCTCTTTTTGAGGACGGCTGTCCTTAGGAATTTGGAGCCCATGGGGAGGAAAAATATGTTGAAGCTTTTCCAGATCAGTGTCAATTTTTTAACATTTTCTCTGTTATTTCTGTAAGTACATTTGTACTTGTTGAAATGTGTCTTGATTTTGGGACTCAGAAAGTATGGTTGGTTCTATGGAGTGTGATATCTCCAGGGTCTGTTCTCCTGAATTTTTTACCTCTCCTATTAGTTTGATAATGTTGGCATGTGTGTGTGTATGTTGTATATATATGAATACATTTGTATATATAAATATATTTGCATATGGATTTGATGAGATCTATGTTATATGAACATGCGTACATACACGTGTATAGAGAGAGACAGAGAGAAAGGAGGAGAAAAAGACAGAGGGAGAGAGAGATTTATGTGTGTGTGAGAGAGATAGAAACTAGGAGATAGCCAGAATTTTAGCATACATTTTATCTTTGGGATTGGTAATGATTTTTGGTTCCTTCTTTATGGTTTTCTGCCTTTTCCTAGTTTACTTGGACTATTTTGTATGTTTACAATTAGGTGGGAAAAGACTACAATTTAAATCAGTTTCTTATAGGAGGGGACACACATTGAAAACGATCAGCCATTTTACACTTTCTGTGCTAACGAATCAGTTACATTTTGTTCTGAGAGCAAGTTTTGGTGTGGGGAAAAGAATCACTCAATCAGAATCTCAGACTTCGGGTGGGTGGAGATGGTAAGTGTGATCCAGGAATCAATATCAGGAGCAACAAGGACCAGGAAAGATGCCGTGGGGCTCAGAAGATTGACCAAGATTTTGCCCAGGACCAGTCTTATTTATAAAGCCATGGCACTTTATAAGATTCATATTAAACAAAAATTGGAAGAACCATGGTCAAAGCAACATTTGGGAGCTCCAGCAATTATTTTTATGATGATTTTTAAAAGTTCTCCTAAAGCCCTTCTGTCTTAGCCTCTCTAGTATTTTAAAAAAACTTTTTATTGTTGAGACAGTGCTCTCTCTGCAGTTGAATATGGCTTTGCATTTTCTTAAGTTTTTCTTTGCATTCTCTATGTTCAAAAATTGTCCTCCAAGCCCTTCCTCTTTGGCGGTGGTTTTCAAAGTGTAATCTCTGGAATAGCATCATCAGCATCACTTGGGAACGTGTTTGAAATTCAAGTTTTGGGGCTCCACAAGAGACCTACTGAAACAGAATCTCTGGGGAGGGGGCCCACCAATCTGTTTTAACAAGTGCTCTGTGTGTTTCTAATGTACACCAATGTTTGGGGACCACTGGTCTAGAGGTTAGAGGTGACAAAGTATAGATAATAGACACATGATGCTTTACTGTTAAGAATTTGTAATATATGTAAAACAGAGAAGTGCAAGACAATGAGGATGTCTACCATTGAATAATGGGAGGATGGCACCAGAATTTCATAAACCAACAGACTTGGTGAGTAAGCCTATGTTCTTGGAAAAATAAGAGGAGTATTCCGTGAACAGTAATGAACACACTTGTTTAGAAAGGTCACAGAATTTCAGTAAAGCTCCACCAGAGACGAGACCTAAGACATAAGACCATAATCATGCAGAATAATCTGCCATCAGGAATAGAAAGGAGAAAACAGTAATTATAAGCTTGCGACTTTTAACAAATGCATAATTCTATATGGTGCAGCTGATGAGTTTGTCATGTTTAAGTCCCTGCTTTGGGAATTTTAAGTCATTAAAGAAAATGGGCAACTGATTGAGTGGAAAGATGGAAGGGTGAGAAGTGGTTAAGCAAGACTGTGGGTGTGTGTCAGTGTGTGCATGTTCATCTTTGTTTCAGAACAGGAGGTGGATGTGCCATGTTATTTACCAGCCATCTAGGGGTATTTATTGCAGCTTTCGGAGCCCACATGAGGATCCTGCTTTGAAGCTTTCTTTGGGGCAAATGAAGAGGGTAGAGTTGAACTCATGCTTCTGTTTATATTATTTCTTCAAACATGCTAAGTTGACATCATTTGCTAAAATATTTGGCATCTCCTTTAAACAACATCTTGGCCTCACATGGTCATCGACGGTTAGTAATTACTAACTTATTGGTGGTGAGTAGTTGAGAGATCACCTTAAAAATACATGGTTTGATGTAGTATTATATAGTACAAGGAACTGGGGGTTTAAAAGCAGACCTCCAGAAGTGCCGTGGATGCTTGCCAGTGGCTGTTTTCAAATTATTCTGAGAGCCAGAGGGATGTTATATGCTCAGTTCCTCTGGCCTGCATCCTCTTATTTGCTCTCTCAGTTAAATAAATCCCGGTCAGTTCATTTTTGAAATCCTTCAAGTACTTTGCGCCAGGTCCTGTGCAATTTGCTAGAGATACAGCAGTGAACAAGGCATCCACCACCCCTGCACTTAGGAATCTTGTGCTCTAGCTGTCCTTGTGGGTTTCTCAGCAGTAGGCTTAACTCCATCCCTGTCCTGATGCTATCAGAGGCAGCCTGGTATACTGGTTGAAAGCACAAGGCTTGGATTCACGAAGTGCAAAAGTAGTTTCTAATGCGGTAAGGGCTTGGAAACATTATTTAAACTTTTTATCTACCAGTTTCCTTATATGTAAAATGGAGATAATAGGAGTACCAAGACCCTAGACTTATTTGAATATTAAAGGAGATGATATGTATAAAAGACTCAACACTGGGCTTAACTTGTAAGCCCTCAATAAACACCAGGCATTATTATTATTGGACATGAGCCTGGGAACAGGGTGGAGAGGAATTGGCCAAAATCCATTTCTACTATTAAAACAACAACAGTACCGAGGTTGGTCAAGTTTTGTTCTTTTCATGTGTCAAAATGACTGTAGATTTGGGTCCCTAAATTTTGGCTTTCTTAAATCTTAAGAAAAGTTCACAGATTGATGTAAATATGTCCTAAGAGAATTAAGGTCCCAATGTAGGGTATCCATTTAAAACTTGGGAAATGTGTATATATAAAACCTATCTGCTTCTGAGCTACCTGCTTCTGTTTGAAAGGGATGTGGGAATGTTGGTTTTTTTTTTTTTTTTTAATTGAACAATTGAGAAATGCATCTGGTAAAACATGCTAAGAGTTTAAAAAACTGTGAAAAATCTCCCTGGTTCAGTCCACTAGTCCTCCCCAGAAGTAACTACTTTCGGGTGAGAAGTAACATGGTGAGTGTTTTGCATTTTTCTTCCAGGAATAATCTGTGTATAAACAAATTTATGTCAAATATCTACCCTCTTATCATCTTTAACAGCAATATATTTTCCTCTCTACAAGCAGGCTATAATTAATTTAGTCATCCTTCTACTGATGGAAATTTAGTGGGTTTATTTTTTATTTTTTTGCTATTTTAAGCTACACTATCATAATCGATCTTATATATTTGTTTTTGTGGTACAGATAAGAGAATATCTGTATGAAAATTCATAACAGTAGAAAGTAGAATTGCTGGGTCAAATGATATGTGCATTTTTAAAAAGATATTGCCAAATTGTCTTCTATAGAGGTTGCACCAATTTATCCTTCATTCACCAGTGTATAAGAGACCTTATTTCCCCAACACTGTAATCATACTGTCTATGAAAAAGATTAGATGAGAAAAAGGTAATTTGTTTTAATTTGCTTTCTTTGATTATGATTGAGGTTTATTTTAAAGTAGAGATAAAAGGCTTTGAGGGTATCAAAGGAGGATGAAGCAGGCTCAGTTTGAGGGGGCTTTTGGAAAGATTCATTGGAGGTATTGGAATATGAGTTGTTTTCATTTTACTTTGGTTTTTACCTTTTATTGAAGGAAAACATTTATACAGAAATGTACACAAATTATAAATGAAAAGCTCAATGAATTTTCAGAAAGTGAGCACACCCATGTATTTAGTGCTCAGATCAAGAAATAGAATATTATCAACCTCTCAACAACCCCCTCCTGCTGTCTGCAGGCCACTACCTCTCCCCAAAGTTAACCACTATTTTCATTTCTAACAGAATCGATTTGTTTTACCTGTTTTGGAACATCATATAAATAGAATCATGCAATATGAATTCTTACGTGTCTGGATCCTTCCATTCAACATTAGATTTGTGATTTTCAACCACACTAATGCGTATAGCAATAGCTTGTTCCTTCTTATTGCTGTACAGTATTCTCTTACATAAATATGTCACAATTTACTAATCTATTCTAGGACAACAGACATTTGAGTATCTCAATTTTAGGCTATTTTGAATATTGTTGCATGAATATTCTTGTATTCTTGTATTCTTACCCCAAGGTCATGTAAGCATATGTGTACATTTTTTGGCTATATACCTATAAGTAGAATTGCTGGGCCCCAGGGTATATATATAGGTGCAGCCTTAGTAGATAGTATCAAACACTTTTTCAAAGATACTCCAAGTTCTGGTTGCTCCACATACTCACCAACACTTGATGTGGTTGGTCTTTTTCATTTTAGTCATTCTGGAGAGCATGGAGTGATATCTCATAGTTTAAATTTGCATTTCCTTAATGACTGGTGAAATTGAACATTTTCCCCCATTTTTATTGGACATTTGGATATTCTTTTTTTGTGTGAAGTTTCTGTGCAAGTTTTTTTTAATCCATTTTTTTTTGAATTGCCTTTTTTCTTATTGTTTTGTAGTCTGAATCTTAGTATTTGTAGGTTTATGAATCCTTTCTTGAAAATATGTATCACAAATACCCTTTCCTACTCTGTTTGCCTTTTCACTCTCTTAATAGTGTTTTTATTATTTGGAGAAGTTCTTAATTCTACTGTTGTCCAACTTATAATATTTTCCCTTTTATGATTAATGTTTTTTTGTCTTGCTTAAGAAATTTTTGCCTACCCCAAGGTCATGTAAATATTCTCCTCTATTTTCCTCTAAAAGTATTATTGTTTTAACTTTCATATTTAGATATATAATCTATCTGGAATTTGATTTTTTATATATTTAATCACTGTTTATAGCTCTTCAGTGAGTTTACTTTCTATGTCCTTTGACCATTTAAAAAAATTAGATTTGGTCTTTAAAACACTGATTTGTAAGCACTTTTAATTTATTATAGATATATTTGTCATATTAGTTACATAAATTTATCCCAGTTTGTAATTTGTCTTTTTTTTTTTTTTTTAATCTCACATACACATTAAATTTTGATTGAGTTAGCCAAATTTATTGATCTTTTTGTTTATGGTTTATGGGTTTTTTGTTTTGCTTAGGATACCCTTTTTCTACTCCAAATGTAAAAAAGATTTTCCCATGCTTTAGCAAGTCAATTTTATTAGTATGGTGTTCTGAGATCCCTGGACACACGATATTGCAAAAGTGTCTCTCTGTGTGGGGAGAGAAGCATTATCTCTTATTTAAATGGATATGGGTTTGTGTTAGAAAGTTATTTTTCTGCTCCATCTTAGTACCTCTTGTTGATGGTTGTGTCTCCATGGATCACCCTGTTGGGGCTACAGGATAAGGCCACTTTCTGTGGACAAGGAAAGTATTCTGTTCTGAAGGGACTGAACTCTTTCACTGCCTGTACTTTTGGGCAAAGAGTGGTGTTTGAATAGGAAGAGAGGACTGCCCGCTCTTTCTCTCTGGGCCTTGCTCCCTTGGGCTAGGATTCTTACCATTAAAATGCCCTGAAGATGCACATATGTGAGACGGAGTGGGGGATGATGGACTTTGGCACGAGGCAGCCTGGAGGCACAGAAGAGCTGCTGCCTTGTAAGGGACCTTGAGCGTGCCTGCTGTCGAGTCTGTGGGCTTAGAGATTAGCTCTAGCTCTCTTTGGACAGTTATATTATTCTATAGCTGTCAGTGGAGAGTTATAAGTTATTCTGTGTTATCACTTCTGTGGCTAGTAAAATTTTGTTAAATATCTCCTTAGGTCTTAGCTATTCTGTGTACCATTAAGGGAAGGGGCCATGTCCATTCTTAGACTGATATAGTAATGCTGGCTGATGCCAGTGTAACAGTGGTATCAGTGGTTACTGAGATTCCTCTAGAAAGGTGAGCCAACAGAGAATCTCTATTCATTGCCCACCATAGGAGCTGCCAAACGTTCTTATGGACCAAATGCATGCCAGAGAATTACTTTTGCTGACAGGCTCCTCCAGCTTCACCGACAGTCCATGCCTTCATGTCTCTGGAGAAAGAAAGGCTTCATCAGAATGATGGAATCAGAGATGCAAGTTGTTTGGGGTCAGGAGCCCACCTGAGTCCTAGAGCAGGGAACAAGCAAGGGGCTTCATGGTTGCACAACACACCTGCAATCCTGTGTGACTGACCACCTTCCAGAATTATCTCCACTTGACATGGTCATGCAGTCGGCCACAGGTCCAATGCTAATTGACATCATCTTCAGCCAGGCTTCATTCCATCCACAGCCAGCCACATTAGCAACATTGCCACCGATTTGCTTTATACCATTTACTTATTTTATGTCAATTACAGAAGAATTTCAATAGTAGCTGCACCTCAGTGGAGGCAACTCTTTTCTTGGCTCTGGTATCCCCTTTAGGTGGCCCCAAATTCACTTTTATAATTTCATCTAATGATGGCCTTTTCTCAAAAGATCACCCTAACAAAACTCTCATGTATTGGGGGTGTATTAGTGAGTATTCTCTAAGGAAACAAAACCAACCAGAGATATCTGTAAATATGATGAGATCGTCATAAGATTTGTCCCTCTGTGAATATTCTCGCTGACCTGATTTTATGATAATCAGGGTAGACTAAACATTCACTATATTAGAAACCATGCAAGTGTCCCCAGACCTAGTTTTTCTTCCTGGGTCTAGTTTTCAGAATGCTGGTGATAAACTAAGTCTGATTTATTATAAGACCATCTTGTATGGGAAAAGACTGTAACTTTGGGTATCTTTGGTCAAACTTAAGAGATATATTAGGGGGATGGATGTGGCTTGGGTGGTTGGGTGTCCATCTCCTATATGGAGGGACCTGGGTTCAATCCCAGGGAACTCCTGGTAAAAATAAAAAAAAAGAAAAATATAGAAGGCACGTGGACCACCAGGCCCCGTGCACAGGTATGCTGCCAGGCCCCGTGTGTGGGTGCACCGTCAGGCCCTGTGAGCAGGTGAGCCACCAGGCCCCGTGCATGAGTATGCCATCAGGCCCTGCGAGCCATGCAGCAAGATGATGACATAATAAGAGAGTGACACAAGGGAGAGCCAAGACGAGACCACCAAAAACCAGGAACTAAGGTGGCGCAGGCAGTAGGATGCCTCTCTCCCACGTCGAAGATTCCTCGGATCGAGTCCCAGTGAAGACAGGAGGAGAAGGATGAGAAGAGAGGGCAGGAAACAGACACAGAGTTGCCCAGTGAATGGACACAGAAACAGCAAAAACGGGGTGGGAGGGGGGAAATGGATAAAAGTAAATATATAAATAAATCCTTAAAAAAATGTGTAGGGAAGGAACTATAGTTAGTAGCGGTACTCTGGTGATACCCTTTCATGATTTGTTAGTAGATGTTTCACAACAATGCAGGGTGTTTGGGGGGCGGTGATGTGTAGGAGCCCTGTATGATGTTATGCATGTTAGTTTTGTAGGTTCATGATGTTTACTGAACAGTTATAGTTTATGTATGTTCATGTATGAATGATATACTTCAATAAATTGCTTAAAAAAAAGAAAAAGGAAAAAAAAACAAAACAGATTTGTCTCTCTTGACTGTGGGGATGCCTAAGTCCAAATTCTGTGGGGCAGGCTGCAAGCTGGGAACTCCAATGAAGGTTTTCAGAGAATCCCCCAGGAGAAGCTGGCTGGCTGAAGGACAGATGGAAACTCTCTCTTCTGATGGCTGAAATCATTACTTCTCCAGGCCTTCAACTGATTGGCTGAGACATCTCTCATTGCTAAGGGTGATCTCCTCAGTTGATTGTAGATGACATCAGCCTTAGGTGCAATCAACTCAGTGATGATTTAAGTTCATGAAATGTCCTCACAGTACCAATCAGGCCAGTACTTGCTTGACCAAACAACTGGGCACTACAATGTGGCCAAGTTGACACATGAACTTAACCATCAAGGAGGGTAATTTTGTCACATGGCCAATTATGACTTTGCCATGTAAGAGAGACATGTCCCGTGGTTGGTACTCAAAGTCACAGAAGCTGAATCTCTCCGTTTTTGGTTGTTACCCTCTTAAAGTCCCAGCTCATATCCAGCTGCCGGCTGGGACTGTAGCTTGTGGCCATTTCCAAACCTGACCTCTAAGGGGTGCCTTGGTCTCCCTAGCTGGGTGGACCTGTATGCAAACACATCCCTTAATCTCTTAGTTCCTCCAAAATAAAGTTGGAAATTTGTTTTTCTGAATGAGCTTTAGTAAGTAACCAAAGAAACAGTTAAACCAAACTTGCAAACGGAAATACAAAAGCAAAGAGGCAGACTGGTCCTGAGGCATGGGTCTTTATTCAGAGGCAACTTGCCTCTTGCCACACTCTGATGTGGCTATTTTTCTCAATACCCACAGTTTACACGGGACCTGAAGATTCTGTGTCCTGCTTGCAGGATGCCTTCCTCATCTTCTGCAGCTTATCCCTGGTGACTCAGAATATGATTTTTAAAATATTCCAATGAAACAGGTCTACCATATAAAAAAAAAAAAAAGCCATACATAAAATAATAGAAGGGACTTTCTCTTAGAAGGTGTTTTAGTTTCCTTTGGATGCTCAAGCAACTAGCATGCAATAGGCTGGCTTAAACAATGGGAATTTATTAGCTCATGGTTTTGAGGCTGGAAAAAAGTCCAAACCAAGGTATCATCAAGGCGATGTTTTCTTCCCAAAGACTGTGGTGCTCTGGGGCTAGTTGCTGGCAATCTTAGTTAGCTTGTCACATGGCAAGGCAAATGGCGGCATCTCCTGGTCTCCCTTCTCTTCTGGGTCCTGCTGATGTTCAGCTTCTGGCTGTTCCTCCTATGGCTTTCTCGTTTTCTGACTGAATTTCATTCTACTTATAAGAGACTCCAGTAATAGGATTAAGACTCATCCTGATTGAGATGGACCCTTAACTGAAGTCACCTCATCGAAACGTCCTACTTACAATGGGTTCACACCTACAGGAATGGATTAAGTTTAAGAACAAGTTTTCTGGGGTATAAACATCCCCAAACCACCACAGAGGGTATACTTGGGAGACCTAGTTAACTTGTTAAGACAGCTACTTTGGAGCAAAATTATAGAATAAAGAGAACTTGGAAATGAGGTTAATAATATTTTAAATGAACTTAATACAGAAATCATAATAGTAAAAGTTTTTTAATAAATAAGAATAACAATGATCGTCTTTAATCACATAACCTAGTACAAATGACCATTTTATTTTTTAAGTTGCTTTCTGTAGGAATATGTAACCTAAAGTTAAAGAGCCACAGAGTGGGTGTAACTCAGTGGTTGATCACCTGCTTCACATGTACAAGGTCCAGGGTTCAATCCCTGCTACCTCCTAAAAATATAAATACATACATGCATACATGCATATATACATACATACATAAAGTTAAAGAGCCACTTCTTGAGTTTTTCTCCTCTGGCTCATCCCCTGCCCAATTTCATGTGAATGGGCTTTGCTTTGTGGATCCTTTACTTAATTTCTGGTGACCTCTTATTGGTCTTAAGCTCTTTGTCTTTGCATTAAGGGTTGACCTATGTGTTCTGTCGATTACCTAATTAATTTTAAACCTTTTTGGTGACTATTTCAGTTTCCTAGGCTGCTTAAAGCAAATACCATGAAATGGCTCAGCTGAAACAATAGGAATTTATTAGCTTACAGTTTTGAGACCAGGAAGATGTCCAAATTAAGGCATCATCAAGATGATGCTTTCTTCCTGAAGGCTAGCTGTTGGCAATCCTTGGCTTCTCTGTTACATGGCAAGGGACATGGTGGCATCTGCTGGTCTCTCCCTTCTTTTCCAGGTTTCATTGAGATCAGCTTCTTCCTTCCGTGGCTTCTTTCTCTCTCTTTATCTGAACTTCATTCTCTTATAAAGGACTCCAGTAATAGGATTAAGACCTATCCTGAATGAGGTGGGCTACACCTTAACTGAAGTAACTTCATCAAAAGGTCCTACTTACAATAGGTTTAAACCCACAGTAATGGATTAGCTTTAAGAACATGTTTTTCTGGGGGTACATACAGCTTCAAACCACCACGGTGATCTTTAAAAAGAATGCTTTAAAGTCAATTACTGTTACATTTTGGCGATTTCAGAATATTAGAATTTTGCCAGAAGAAAGAAAATATAGTCTACACTTAAATAGAACTTGAAACCTGGGTGTGGAGTTGGAAATTGCAGCTCACTATCTAGGTTGTGCTATGATTTGGACTCTATTGAGTGACCTTTCTGCATGCTATTTCTCATTAATATTTAAAAAACACTAATATATAAAAATGAGAATAATATTCTGATAGTCATGCATTACCTCTTAGAATTAAGCAAAGGTTTATGTAATTTGAGAAAGGCTTTCTTAATTAGATTTTAGATTTATTTATATTTTGAATAGGTATAAATCCACCTGGTTCAAAATTTAAAGCATATTAAAGGGTATAGAGTAAAATTCTCTCTCCTCCTATCTTCTAGGCATGCAATTGCCCAATGAGGAGGAAAGCAATGTTATCCCTGTCTTGTGTAGTCTTTGAAAGTTAGGTATAATTCATTAAGGTTTAAATGCATTATGAAAATTTCTATAAGGCTAGCAGCCGCAACAGCAGCCCAGCTTATAATTCAGTGACTTTGTGAAATTCCACATTTGTTCGAAGAACATCTTATAGATCTTGTGGTTTGAAGTAAACTCTATTAAATTCTCTTTTGAGGCATATTAATTTTGAATTTAGCATTGAAATTGGTGATGACGTATTTGGGGACATAACCCCCAATTTAAGGAACAGGAGCTGCATGGTTAGTATAAGTTTTGGTAAAATATTAATACTGTGGTTTATCCTTCTACCTACTAATTTGACTGACTGCTTTTTCTGTTTCATTCTTGGTGATAGCAGCTTCCTGACTTTACAAGTGTTATGTTTACTTTGATTTCCTTTGGAAATGGACTGATATTGAATATGTTCAGAGCATACAAAATGCTTCATCATTAAAGACTCAGAGTTAGAATGCCATAGGCTAGGTTTAGGGCAGTAAGGTTTGCCATCTGATAAACTAATAGAGCTCTCCAAGTCTTGTGTGTTTCTTGGGTATAGCAGTGATTACAATAACAATCCGTATTTATCAGAATGTTTGGGAAATGGGGTGTTCTGGAGAATTTGGTTTTCTGATTAATGCAGGATTAGCCAGAAAAGCTTTGCGATTTTAAACATTATTGTTATTATTATTATTTAGTGTATTTGTTGCACTTTTACAATAGAGCAATTTGACAGATACCATGTTATGAAGTGATCAAACTTAGCACTACCCAGGATGGGACAACCTGAGGTTATAGCTTTCGTGATGGGATGCAGAAGAGACACACAACATCACCCACCTAACATTCTGACAAAAAAAACCCCACACATTTAATCTGAATCTAATCATGAGGAAAAGTCAGACAAATCCAGATTGTAGGACCTTCTTCAAAACATTTGGCTTGGGCTGTTACGGATTAAACTATGTCTCCAATAAAGACATGTTCAAGTCTTCATCCCCAGTCTTGTGGATGGAAACTTATTTGAAAATAGGATCTTTGAAGATGTTATTAGTTGGGATGAGGTCAGACTGAGTCTGGCTGGGGCTTTAATCCAATATGACTGCAGTACTTATACACAGAGGAAATTTGGATAGAGTCACAAGTAGGAGATAGGAGGATACAGATGGGGAGACAGAAAACCGTGGGACAGAGGCAGAGATTGAGTTTTGGATAGCTGGCAAGCCACCACCAGAAGGCTATAGACTTCAGAGCAAACACGGCCCCGCTGACACCTTGGTTTCAGACTTCTAGCCTCTAAAACAGAGACAGTGAATTCCTGTTGTCTAAGCCAACCAATAGGGTATAGTGTTTTTTACAGCATCCTTGGAAAACTAAGACAACACTCTCAAAAAAAAATCCCACAGAAATTCAGTTTCACGTCAAGCCAAAAAAAAAAAATCAGGGGACTGTTCTTGATTAAAAGAAGGTAAAGAGACATGAGGAAAATATGCAATTTGTGATCCTTCATTGAATCCTGGGTCTGGGGAGGGGGCAATATATAAAGGAAATTAGTGGAATAAGTGGGAAACCTTGGGTATGGACTGTGTATTTGAAAATATTATTGGATTTTATCAATATTCATCTTCCCATGTGTGCTGTGGTATTGTGGTCAGGTAGGAAAAGTTCTCAGATTTTAGGAGATGCATGCTGAAATATGTATGGATGAAAGCCTTGCTGTCTGCAACTTACTTTCAAATGGTTCAGAAACAAAAACACACACAGAGCAAACGTGGCAAAATGTTAACATTTTGGTGAGGGGACATGACGTTCAAAGAACAATTCTTTTAACTCGTGATTTTGAATTTTTTCAAAATAAAAAGTCGGGGGGAAAAAGAAAAAAATTAGTTACTTGACATATCTTAGTCACTAAAATTGACTAAATATATTCTTTTAAAGTTAAGGTTCTCATATTAAAGCATTGTTACCAGCCATGGACTACAGTTTACATTATAGTAATATCTGCGTGACCTAGGCATAAATTAAAAGTTAACAACCCTCCCCAGAGGGGAGAGAATGCACAGATGGTATCATGAGCTATAATCTTCCCAAAGCAGTAAGCACCCTTGATAAACGTCCTTCCTATGAGCGTAGTGAAAACATCACCAAACCCCATGTGCGCCGTCACGGGACCCTAGCAGGAGCTCTGTTCTCATCCCCTATGGAATGCCTTTGTTTTCACCCTTATGGAATATCCTTGTTCTAAGGTCCCTTATATCATCCCTCATTTTTCCTGTCTCTTTGCGGAGTGCTAACTTCATTCATTCTTTGACCAGCTGCCGTCAAAGATTCTCTTCTGTCCGTAAGTCTCAATAAAGCTTATGCCTGACTAAATGCCAAGTGTGTTCTCTGGTCTCGCGGCCTCACCAACTTGTGCCCTTCAAGAGTTGGGCTGTAAGAGTTGATGAAGCTTCAAGTCACTACTATCTGGAAACCATTCATTTCTGAGCATTGCTTCACACTGTCTCTGTTAGGAGACCCTGCCTGAGAAAACAGACAGAGGAATTCAGTCAGGGTAATGCTCTAAGTACCAATCAAGATACGAAAAGTATCTGCTTGCAACAAATTTTGTTTATTCATGTTGTTAAAACTGCAGTGAAGAGGTATAATATGGGGGCATTTTCAGGACTTGGAATTGACCTGAATGACATTGCAATGACAGATACAGACCATTATATATCCTGCCATAACCTACAAAATTGAGTGGGAGAGAGTGTAAACTACCATGTAAACTATAATCCGTGCTTAATGGCAATGCTCCAAAATGTGTTCATCAATTGCAATGAATGTACTACACTAATGAAAGAAGTTGTTAATATGGGGAAAAGTGGAAGGTGTGGGGAGTGGGGCATATGGGAATCCTGTATATTTTTTTATGGGACATTTTATGTACTCTAAGTATCTTTTAAAAATAAGTAAAAAATATATTAAACAAACAAATAAACAAACAAACAAAAAAAACCTGCAGGGATAGTGGTAACATCTATGTCCATGAGAACAGGAATGAGGTAATTAATGTGGTTAGAGTTTAAATAAAATACTATGATTTATGTCAGGAAATCCTCTAAAACTAGTTTGGTCTCAAAGAAAAAGGTCGAAAGCCATGACAAAAATCTGCTACCCATTGTCAGGTCCATTTTGAAAACCTGTTTTACTTTGGGGCATTTCAAACATATGTAAAAGCAGAGAGAATAGTACAATAAACCTCCAAGTAATCTTCAAGCACTCATCAGCAAGGATCAACTCAGAAACAGCCTTGTTTCATCTATGAACTCAACCCTGCTCCCCACGCCCATCCCGTTATCAGGTCTGTTTTCAAGGAGACTTTCTGGAAGAAAAAAAATGCTATGGTCTATATTTTGGCAGCTATCTCTGTCTTTTTGCAGATACCTCTATGCCTATAAACTTACAGTCTTTATTGCCTTGATTTATCAGTGGCTTTATGTTTGAATTTTCGGGGACTGACCTAGAATGTCGATAGGAGGCATGTGAAACTATTTTCTAACCTTGAGGACCTCAATTTGAGCCTGAAGTCTGGAAGGAAGGGTCCATTCCGTGGACAACACACAGCTTCACAACCGTGAGGCTCCTAAAGGAAGGAAGATCATAACTGAACTGGTCTCCATGGAACAGAGAGAAAGGCTTTCTTTGCATTCTCTGTGTTTGCACTTGTGGATTTGTGTGTGTGTGTGTGTGTGTGTGTGTTGTGTTTGCATTTGCATTTGTGTTTGGTCTGAAAAACAGGAAATGTTGAAGGGAAGGCAGCAGAAGTGAGACTAGTGGGGTGCTGGGAACTTCAAGGACTGGTCCGAGAGATGCTGGAAGGAAATCACACAGTGGTAGACCAGGGTCCAAACGAAGCAGCGCTTGCCGGTGATGAAGCTGCCCACCGAGTGGGCGCAGGTTTTCTCAGGGTAGCCAGGCTTGTTCATGCCCTCAGGCTCCCCAGCCAGGCTCACAAATATCATTCCAGTGGTCACGGTTTTCAAAACAGAGGAAGGAAGACACGTGCGGTCAAGTAGACAGATGACACAGATAAGCCATCTTAAATCAGAAGACAAGAGCATTAGGCATAGAGAGGTGAATGAAAGGACATCTCAGGCCTCTCCACTTCTAGCAAGTGAGAGTTTATAAAACCTGAATGAACTGGAAACCCGACCCCACAATTAAGCAGACTTTTGATGTATGTGTTTATTAATTGATTAGTAAACTTAGAATTGGAAAAAAAAATTGATTAATTCACTAAGTTTTAGGGCAAAGAGGTAAATGACAAGTAAACAAGCTAAAGGGGATTTATTTTGAAGTTTAGCTTCTATTTTATACTGAGGGGAGTGGGCAAGGAGAGGGTGGGAGGATCAGACCAATGTCCTAGTTATCTTATCATAACTGATATTCAGAACAAATCCTTAGGCCATTGGAGGACGTTAACTTTATTTATTTTTAAACAAATCAATTTTATTGATACATATTAATAAAGCATACAATTCATCCGAAGTGTACAATCAATGGTATTTGGTATAATCACATAGTTGTGCATTCATCACTTCAATCATTATTTGAGCATTTTTATTATTTCAATAATAATAATAAACAAAAAACAAACAAGCAAATGAGAAAATTCCTCACCTCTCAATTTCTCTATGCTTCCCTCACTGTACATAGCTGCTGTTTCTGGCTATTCTATGCAAAATGTATAATCAATGGCTTTTATTTTTTTTTAATTAATTATTTTTATTTTTAAAGAAGCTTTAGATTACATAAATGTTACATAAAAAATATAGGGGATTCCCATATGCACCGCCCCACACCACTTTCCCACATTAACAACATCCTTCATTAGTTTGATACATTTGTTGCAATTGATGAACACATATTGAAGCATTGCTACTAACCATGGACTACAGTTCACATTATAGTTTACACTCTTGTCCTGCACAATTTTGAAAGCTGCATGCTGAGGACTTAGTGGTGGCCTGGGCCCTGGATCCCCACAACTAACGAATTGCAAAGACATAACTACTCATTGCAGAGAGACACACTTTCTCTTGGAGAGGAGAGTTTCCTTGGCCTGTTTCTTGTTTTGAGGAAGAGTGAAAGACAGGTAAATATATGAAGTATCTCTTCTATAATTATCGAATATAATTTTTTGAAAGTATGGTACTCAGTTTTGAACATTGTACAGGTGACAAAGATTTGACTCCTGCAGAGCAAAACACGGGACACGCTTCTTTAGTACTGGAGGTTATATGTCTATTAAAAGGGTATAAACTTGTACATGTTAGATGGATATAAAACTACTTTTACCTATTTGTAATTTAAATGTATTCTTTTGGCTAGGCAATACTTGCACATGGTGTCAAATTCAAAAGGAGCAAAGGGCGTATGATGCAATGTCTCCTTGCCATCTGGTCCCAGTCACAAAGTCCCTGAAGTCAGCCGAGTTCCCTGCAGAGCAAACACATACCTGTCTGTATAGAGTGCTTTTATGCTCCCCATCTTTATGCAAATGATAGCAGATGATACCGTGTCCACTGAAAAGTAAAATTTGAAGTTATGGAGACAAAGTTGTTTGGAAGCCCAGTGGTGTGTGTGGCTGCAGTGAATGCATGCAGCATGGGGGCTCTCCATCACTCGCTCACACATCCCACAGGACACTGTCCGATTAGTGTTGCCCCTTTCGAGACCCCCAGGCCTCGTAAGCAGTGTGGGCTTCATCCCTCTGGCCAGTGATTGCAGAGAATTAGCAAAATCCTACCCAAATCATGAGCCATTAGGAAAATGCAAATTCAAACCTCAATGAGATCTACCACCTCATTATTATTTAAAAAACAGAAAATAAGTGTCGGAGAGGATATGAAGAAATTTGAACTCTAGCGCATTGTTGGTGGGAATGCAAACTGGTGCGGTCACCCTGGAAAACAAAATGGCCATTCCTCAAAAAGTTAAATATAGAATTACATATGACGCAGCAATTCCGCTCCCAGGTATTCACCCAAAGAAAGTGAAAACAAGGTCTCAAGCAGATACTCATACACCAAAGTTTATAGCAGCATCATTCACAACAGCTAAAAAGTGGAAGCAATTTCAGTGTCCATCAAGAAATAAATGGATAAATGACAATGTCATATAAACACACAATGGAAAATTGTTCAGCCATAAGGAAAAACGATGGTCTGAGGCAGGCTGCACCATGGAAGAACTGTGAAAACATTATGCTCAGTGAAATAAGCAAGGCCCCAAAGGAAAATATTGTATGATGTCACATATGAGATGTCTAGAAATAACAAATTCACAGAGGCTGGAAGTTACCAGAAAGAGGTTACCAGGGGATGGGGAGGGAGACTGAGGAGGAGTGTATATTGGTGGATATGTAAATAAAATTCAAAAAATCCTATCCAAACTCCATTTGTACCACCGAAGGATAAGACCCTCTTTTCTGCTGGCATCGTCGTGGGTGTTTCTGGCTCTAAAGTCCTACAGGGTAAGGACCTCACCCCATGCATCACTGCTGAGGTTGGAGAGGACCAGGTGGATGCCATGGTGAGAAAGGACTGAGAAGGAGGAAGCAGGCAGGGTCACCACAGACGCTGCCAATAGCTGCCAAGGAGAGGTGATGTCGTGACCTGGACTTTGGAAAGACCCCCAGGCTGATCCTGAGATTGACCTTGCCCGTGTGTCTTCTTGGAGAAGAATGCTAAGGCTGGGATGGCGAAGGCTGGGCTGAACCTCAGGTGACTCCTGGAAGAGCTCATTACTGCCGCCAGTTGGCTCAGCCATGGCACTTCTGAGCTAATCAAGGAGAAGGAAGCTGCAGTCTCTAGCATCCCTCGGAATGTGCTGGAAGACCATCCGTGCATGGGCTCAGGGCCATTTGAAATGTTGAGGTCTCTTGGGCTCCAGAACAAGAAGGGGGACAACAAGAAGTGGGGTCAGAGGAGGAGGGAGCTGGTCCTCTTCAGGATTTGGACTGGGTGGGACAGGGAGGGTTAAGTTTTTTCTCTAAGACAGGTGTCTCAAATGTGCTTATTGAAATGAGATTCCTATTCAGCTCCCTGGCAATGCCAACACTAAAGGTCAAAGGATCAGCTTAGAGAAGCAAGTCTCTAAACTGTCTAAATAAACCTCAGCATTTAGTTTCTTTTTTGCCAAAGCTCTCTCTCTTTCTCTCTCTCTCTCTCTCCATCTCCATCTCCATCTATCTCCATCTCCATTCATCTACCTATCTACTGCTGTGTCACTATATTAAGAACTTCCTCACTCTCTTTTAAACACTCCATGATCTAGTGTTCCATCATTTATTTAATCGTTCTCTACTGATGCACATTTAGCAGGTTTTCTCATCTTTGCTCTTACAAACTATCCTGCCATAAATAAACTAGTTCACATAGAATTTTGCCTATATAGATGAAAAGATATGATGAGTTCAAATGAAGGAATGCATATGGGAGTGCTTCGTATTCTGAAAAGTATGATTATTTTAATTACTGATGGCACCAAAGATCACACTATTTTTGAGAGGCTGGTTTTATTTTTGACTCAGATTGAGCTGGCAGTCATCGGAGATGCCGTCATTTTTTTGCATGTGTTCTCTTTCAGCCACATTATCTTTCCCATCTTGTTCTTGTGCAATTGTTTTTCTAAATCCAAGTGTGGAGCTTGATTTACATAGCCTATTAAATTCTATCTTGCCAGCTTCAGATTGATGTTCTCACCTGTCAAGATAATTTTGTTTGTTGATTTTATCATCTAATATTTTCCCTACCTTTCTGGGTTTATGTTGTCTTTACCTTTGATAAACATGCTATCTATTCATTCATTCACTCACTATTTATTGAGTACCTTCCTATGTGCCAGGCACTGCTCTAAGGTCTGGGGATACATGTATCCATGTCCTCATGGAGCTTTCATTTGAGTGGGAAGACCGATAATAAAAAATAAGCGCCTTCCATGTGTGGTGTGCTTGATAATGGTAAGTGCCAAGGAGAAAATAAAGTGGGAAAGAAACATAGAAAGGGAGGGGAGGATGTTTTATCATTTTACCTAGGGTGGCAGAGAAAGCATCACTGAGAAGATGACGTGTGAAAGAGATCTGAAGAAGCTACTATCCAATGCTGTGGGACACATGGTGAAAAATTATTGTTTGGTCTCTCTCTAGAGACTTCCCTATAGGTAGATGGATGTTACTCCATGAACTGGCAGCTTTGAGGTACCATTGATGAATCCATTAAAATTCTTTCTAACTTAATGATCCAATCTACATATCTCCATACTGTTCAAAAAAGATATTTTGAGATGTGTTCAAAGCAATGCGTTTCTAATCTAGTAAGACTCTCACATAAGGAAAATGAGCTTAAATGTGGAAAAACTAGTTTTCCCTCACCAACTTGTAGTCACTCTTAGCGGCCACCCAGTGTCATGCTTGGATTGCAAAAGCTGAGGGTCACCTAGGCAAGTACCGTCCTTGTGTACCTGCTCTATAAAACACAGATACAAAGACTCAATTCTTCTGGCAAGATTGTGAGAAATTCAACTTTGCCAGTAAATGGTGGCAACTGTGATTCTGAAGGATAAACCCCTCTTTTGACTTAGCCATTTCCATCCAAATAGGCCAAACCTAAGACTGTCAGGTGACCTGTCCACTCCTGTGTGCAGGTAGCTCTATCCAGGTGTGCTGCTGTGATCTTAAGATTTACCTGTAGGCTGCAGTGTTGCCATGATTATCTGCTAGCCCATGCACAAGGCTGGGTTTTCAAAGTGAACAAACAGGCTGGGTGAAGGTTGCAGGCTAGAGACTGACTTTTTATAGAATACAAAAGAAGAGTTAGAAGGTTAACTATGTAATCCAAGAATGAAAGTAAAGCCAAGTGCCCTAATTAAAGCCCAAAACTGTTGGGCCGCAGTTTCTTCCATCTATAAAATGAGGGGACTAGACGAGATGATCTCTACGGCAGGTTCTCTAGCCCTGAAAGTCAGGCTCTATGTGTACATTTAATCAAGTAATCAGAGCACCAACTCTGTCGAAACCTGAATTCATAAATATTTAGTCTGTGCTGCCGTAGCACAAGGGAACAGTGATTTTTATAACAAGGAAAAGTCTGTAGTGGGATTAGAAATCTGGCGCGTGTAGATGTTCTACGGACCCAATTACCCAGCTGAGGCCAGGCCAGTCCAAACTGAACGTCTTGAATTGGTGGAACTGAAACGAGTGTGGCCCTCGCAGCGGCAAGTGGCAAGGATGACAAGAAACCCAACGGCCAAAAATCCCAACTGAGCTTGTGATCCAAAACCAACTCTCTACCACCTCCTTTGCTACCCCATCTCCACCTTGCCTTCCTAGGCCCCATTCACTCCCTTGCAGGGGAAAATGTGCAATAAATTCCTCCTTTCCTGAAAACAAATAAATGCAACATTAGCTTGCCACCTTGGTCAGAATGGCCCTTTGTGCTACTTCTAATGACTAATTATTATGCTATGAGAAGGCTTATGCAACCTTGGTGGAGTGAGGCCTTTCTGCCAGGGCGCTGGAAGTGTGCAATCTTCAGAAATTTACAACTGCGAACTGGAGTTGCGTAAGAAATAATTACGGAATCCAGCTGGGGCTTGCCTTCTTATTACAGTCTCCAGGCTTTTACCCCCAGTAGCTTTGCCTGCCTGTTAATATTTAAACTGTCGAGTAGTAGTAGAATATTTTTTTAAGCTTCAGTAATAGCTGCAGAGTTCAGTGTAGGGCAAGCAAGGTGGGAAAGCAGAAAGCAGAAGAGGATTTTTGTCCTTCTGGAAATTTTGACCTGTGGTAGGTCTAAGCTTTCCTTCCTTTCCATAGAAAAGAAGTTAAAAAAAAAAAAAAAGCCTCAGTTAAAAAAAAAACAATTACAAAAAAACCCACACAACTCCTCAAGAATCCATCATCTTTTAAAAGAGAACTCTTTTAATTTAAAAAAATTAAAAGTGTTAATTTTAGCTTTAAAAAGTAAAGAAGAAGTAAAAAAAAAAAAGTTAAAAATTTAACTCTAAAAAGTAAATGAAAGGAATTTAATATGGCTTCTGGGAAGCTACCAAAATCTTAAGAGGATGAAAACGAAAGAAAGAATCACGCCTGCGTGACCTCCAAGTATCTGTCCCCTCTCTGCAAAATCAGGGTGAGTGATCTGTCAGCCTGTGTACTTTTGTGGCGCCTATCGCTGTGGGATCTAGGCAGAGAGACAAAAACTTCAGGCAAAACACAAATTTGTGTATTATGGGAGGAAATGCTGTCTGGCTTCCTGGAGTCAGGCTTGGCTTGTGTTGCAGTGAGGACTTTATCCCAGGGTGTTTTGCAGAGACAAAAGTGTGGCCACCTCCAACGGTATAATACTTCCTTGTTTTCCTTTCTAAAAGAAGTAACAAGTTAGTTATTGTGAAGATTGGTAAATTGATAAAATTTAAAGATGTGCTCTGTCCCCATGAAAACAGAGAAGGGGTGCCTTTACTCAAATGACTGAGAAAGTGTCTCTTCTCCCCTCTTTCCTTCCTTCTCTACCTGCCACCCTCCTTCTTCATCCCTCTCTCTCCCTTCTTCCCGCTCTCTCTTCCTGCCTTCCCTTTCTTTCTTCTCTCTCTTTCTCTCTTTCTCCCTCCCTCTCTCTTTCCTGCCCTCATTCTTCCTCTCTCTTTTGTTTTCTTTCCCTTTTAGTACATTATGTTTGCTTAAATTATAAACCTACGGACATTGATGATAAAAAAATATTTCTTCTAAACAGGTTAAAAGTATATAAGGTAAAACATGAAATATTTTTCACCCCTGACCATCCCCACTTCCCAGAGGTAACTGCAATTAAGGGCTTCTAAATAGCCTTCTAGAAAATTTTCTCTGCGTATGCAAGCATTCATGCTGGTGTGTGATCTTTCAACATGTATCTTAGACAGCTCCCCACAAAGGCATCTCATAGCATTGCGTGGCTGTGTCCAAATTAATTTAATCAGTTCCATAAATTTGTATTTAAAAGTTTTTTCCAGTGTTGGGGGATGACGGTGCTGTAACAGACACCCTAGTCTGCATGCACTTTCTTGCACAGTTGAGAGAGTATGCCCTTAGGATAAATTCCTAGCAGTGCAATTGCCGGCAAAGGGTATGTGCATTTTAAATTTTAATAGATATTGCCAAATCGCCCTGCAAAAAGGTTGCACCAATTTACAACCCCATTAACATTGTATGAACTACCTGTTTCCTCAAAACCTCACCAACTCCATGTTCTATCAAACTTTTAAAACTTTCCCAAAAGGCAACAAATGGTGAGTCACTATTTTAATTTGCATTTTAATTATGAAAGATTGAACACTTTGTGACATGTTTATGGACTATTTGCAATTCTTTTCTTGTGGAATCTCTTTTGGACCACTGTCCATTTCCATTGACTTTCCAGTAGTTTAAAAATTCATTTCCAAAAGCTTTTAATTGTTGTATATGTCACAAATATGTGCCCTACTTGTCTGTTTTGTTTTTTTTTTTTTTTTAATAGAAGTTTCAAATACGATTGGGGTCAAATCTGCCTGCCTCTTCTTGTATAATATTTAGGATTTGTGCTATGCTTAGTGAAGACTTGCCCATGTAAAGAATATTTAAAAACTCTTTGAGTACTCTTATGGTTTTGCTTTGTGCGTATACATCTTTGCTATTTCAGGAATTTATTTTGGTGGATGGAGTGAGGTAGGGATTCAGTTTAAAGAGACTCTGTTGGCTCAGTATTATTTTGCCTTTCAACTTTCAGCTGAATCAACAGGGGGCCAGTGGAGTCTTTCTGCCCCCTCCTCCTCCCCGGAACTGAAAGGATTCAGGCAGGCTTTTTGTAGGCTCCAGGGAGGAAACTGCTTCATTCTCTTTTCTTCTTGATGGCAAATTCTGCTCCTTTTAAGTTAGGAGAACACCTGTCTGACCTCTGAAGGGACCTCAAAGTGTGAAGGAGAAGATGGCCAAAGAGAATCAAGAAAAAAAGGGGAAATAGGGGGCTTCTGGTAAGAAGGGAGAAGCACATTTAAAATGGGGATCAGTCATTCATATGCATAAATCACAAAGCTAATCCGGTCTATTTCTACTCTAACAGTGGATATAGAAAACAGAGAACCAGTGGGCTGAAAAAGCAATTGAGCTGCTCATCAGAATTGTTTATCTTTTGTCCATTTAACCCTGCTCAAGAAGGAAGTACGGATCATAACACCTTTCTGTTACTCTCTTTTCAATAATATTTCTGTGCTGTATTTTCTTGGTTTCATGGATGAAAATTCTTATAGGAAGTTCAAGCTATCTTATTTACTCCATGGCTTCAATTCTTTAGTTTTCCTTCCATAAATAGTCCTTAAATGTGTGGGGATATTTTTACATGAAAGACCAAATAAGTTAATTGCACAATCAGTAACATCAGAGGTTTATATTTTTTGGCACGAGTGATCTGATATGTGTGTTGGCAAAAGCCTACAAGACTTTGATTTGCAACATAAATAACATAATCCTGTAGATCAAATTCCAGGGAATTGAGTCCAAAGGTACCAAAGGGCTTCGCCTCTCCAAGTGTCAATCTCACAGTAGTTTGTGTAATAATTGCTTGATGAGGATCTGATTTCAGCATTAAAGGCTAAGGCATACTATGAATATTATCTACCATTTGTTGGGCGTCCATTTAATATCATGTCCTGTATACGCCTTACAGTGGAGATGCAGCTGGTATGTGTTCTAACTTAATCCCAATCATTCCCTACAAGGAGCATAAAGGCCAGTTCTGTTATGTCCACTTTAAAGATGAAGAAACAAGTTCAGGCTGACTAAGTCACCGGTTTTGGATCATACAACCTAACCCAGGAAAGTTTGACCCCACACTCTGTGTTTTTCCTGTGATTCCTACCGGCCCTTCCCCCAAAGACAGGCCCTGACACAGTGAGAGGTATGGCAATTTCCAGTGGAAGTTTAATTTTACGTTGGCTTAGGGAGTCAAAATCACTCAAGGGCTCTCTTCCCATGACTCCCTTCATCAGTTCTGTAATCAGTTATTGCTAAGGATGCTTTCCATCCAAGGGGCCCTCTGTTAAGATGCTGCCCTTGGCTTGACCCAGAGCCCCCATCCCTGCCCCCTGCACCATTTCTGTAAGCCTGAATGGTCCACATGGAGCCCTGGTCTGGAGGTGGAGCCTGGAGTGAGGTTGGACAAAGGGACGAGGGAAGGGTCAGTTCCCCACGCCCTGGCTGAGGCCTTCACCCACTGGGTGTGGGGGTCCTAGTGCTTTGACTATTGACATGCCAGGTCTGACCCTCAATATCCCCCTCAAGTAGCTGTGGCATCTCCCTCTCTCTTGACTTTTTCCCAGTGCCACTTAAGAATGTTCAAGCTTCTTCTTTTTTTTTTTTTTTTCTTAAAAAAGAGGAGGCTCTCTAGTCTCCCTTGTCAGATAGTTGCACACCGATGTTCATGGCAGCATTGCTCACAATAGCAACTCAAGTGTCCATCAACAGAAGAACGGATAAACGAAATACGCTATAGCCGTACAATGGAATATTATTCAGCCATAAAAAGGAATAACGTTCTGATATGCTCCAACATGCATGAACCTTGACAACATTATTTTGAGTGAAATAAGCCAGACACAAACAGATATTGTATGATCTTGCTTATATGAAATACCTAGAAGAATCAAATTTCATAGAGGGGGGGGGATGTGGCTCAAATGGTTGGGCATCCATCTGCCATATGGAGGGACCTGGGTTCGATCCCCGGGACCTCCCGGTAAAATAAAAAAAAATATGCTCTGTGTGTCGGTGAGCCGCCAGGCCCCGGGAGCCATGCAGCAAGATGATGACGTAACAGGAGAGAGACGCAGGGGAGAGACAAGACGAGATGCTCCGAAAGCTCCGAAAACCAGGAGTTGAGGTGGCGCAGCTGGCAGAACACCTCTCTCCTACATTGGAGGTCTCCAGGATCGAATCCTGGTGAAGATTGGAGGAGGAGGAGGATGAGAAGAGATGGCAGCAAACAGATGCAGAGAATTACCCAGCGAATGGACACAAAAAACAGCAAATGGGGAAGGGGGTGTTTAAAATGGATAAAGTAAATAAATAAATCTTTAAAAAAATTTTCATATAGAGAAAGCAGATTATAAGGCTGGGGGTGGGGACAGGGGAAGGGGGAGTTATTGCTTAATGGGTGCAGAGTTTCTGATCGAGGTGATGAAAAATTTGGTTTACTGGATGGTGGTGGTAGACCAGTTGTGTGAATGTAATCAATTCCACTTGAAAGTGGTCAAAACAGGAAAATTTTGAGTTGTAGATATGTCACTTCAGTAAAAAATTTAAAAAATAATAAGAGGGATCCTCCCTGAACCCTCCATCTTTTTCCAGCTCTTTTTTCCAGTATTTTCCCGTTCATAGTACACATTCTTGAGAACCCTTGGCCCCCGTTGTCATTTCCACCCACCCCCATTTTCTCAACCACTGCCATTCCAGTGCATGTTTTTCTGCAGGAATTTCACCAGGTCATGCCTGGGCTCCCTGCTAAGTCAAACCTTATTGTCCTTGACTTCTCTGCTGGATTTGTCCCTCTGGGATACCCACCGCTTCTCCTTGTTTTCACGATGCACTTGCCCATAGGTCTCTCCTTTTCTGTTTCCTGGATCCTCTCTTGGATGTATCACATCCTTGGCTCTGGTGTCTTCTCTTTGCTCAGGGACACTTCACTGTTAGCTTCAGAGACTATGATATTTTCCTTGCCCTGCCACACCCCCAAATATACATATGCTTAATTTGGCATTTTGTGTATTTCATTCAGTTGATTCCCAAACAAGTCATTACCCCCAAAGTAGGAACACCTACCCAGCTCCCACTCCCCTGATGATGTCATCTAGTTCCATGATTTTAAAAGCTATCTCTGTTGATATTTCCCCATCTAAACATCCAGCCCAGATAGCTCCTGAGCTATGGACTTGTGTATCCAATCTCTTATCTGATAGTTGCACACAGATGTCCTGTGGGCAACTCAAACTCAGTGTCTCCAGCACCTGACCCTGAGCTATACTCTGGGGCCATCCCTAGCTCCTGCGCTGCCTTCGACCAAGCCAATTAGAAAGATGCACACTTTCCTCAACATAGTTTACTTCCATAGGTGGAAAATTGTTGTACTTGATATAAAAAGTATTATGACTGTGCTATGACTGTATTACATCCAGAAGCTGAACACCTGTCTTTACAATCCCCGTGCCCAAAACCCACGAGCAGACTCTCTTCTTGCTTGATGCCCTCACCCCTGAAAGGCTCCATTGGCTCCCCATTGCCCTCCTTTGCTGCCACCTCCACATCCAGGCCCCAGGTCCTGGGGGTCTATCTCCATGGGCCACCTGGACCTGCCTCTTCCCTTAGCCACTTTTGACTCTGGTTCCAGCAGTGTCTTCTCCCACCTGCAATGGCTCTAGCTGTGACCTGCCACTCTGTTCTCCATGAGCAGCCAGAGTTATCTTTATGGGGAACAACAAAAATCATTTACTAAAATACTTCATTTATGCCCCGTTATCCTCCAGATGAAGACAACGGTGATCAGGTTATGTCCACCTGTCTTTCTAGCCTCCTCTACTCAAATTCCACAGGTTCTGCAGTTCAGGTAAGCAAACCAACTTGCTATTCCCTGGATGTGCTGTGTGCTCACGTGGCTCCATGCCTTTTTTTCCTTCACCTGGAAAGCTTCCCTCTGGCTCCCTGACCACTTACCTCCAATGCATCCATGGTGGGGGTTTCAGTGTAAATGCCACTGCTCCTGGGAAGCTTATTAAAAATAGCTTTAATGTGAACCTGGTGCTGGGCAAGCCCCCAGACATGATGGGTCCACCCTTCAAAGAGCCTTAGAAGGATTACTTCATTTATTGTGGCATTAAAAAGTTAACTCATGAAGAAGAAACTCAATCTCTCTCTCTCTCTCTTTCTGATGCACATTTTTTTCTCTCTCTAGCTCTATGTAACTCCAGCTGATGGAGATGCAGTGTCTTCAGGACAAACAAAACTTCTTTGCATGATCTTTGGTCCCTGGCCTAACAACTGCTTATTCCTATCCTTAAATAGTAACAGCTAACTCTTATGTGGTGCCAGGTGCTGCCCTAGGAACTTTACATATAATAACTCATTAATCTTTACAAGAGCCCTAGGAGGTAATTACTGTTATTTTCATTATTATCCCCCATTTTATAGGTGAAGAAACTAAAAAACAGAAAGGTTCAAGAGACAATACATGTTAGAGCTAGGAGTCAAGCTCAGACATTCTGGTTTCAGAGACCAGGCTCTTAACAACTAAGCTATATTACCTCTTAACCCTAACACCAACCCTTGGAACTGAAAAATCAGCACTAGACACAGAAGCTGCTACTGTAGAAGTCACTGAAATGAAGAGCTTTGTCCTCAGCTGACAGCAAATGAAGCTAAGTCTGGTGACCCAGCAAGAAGCCCCAAGGCCTTGGAGTTCCCATGATAGTTTCAGAGGTGTGCTGGCACTGGCTCCTAACTAACTCAGAAGTGGTTGTTAAATATTCAGGACTCCAGTGTTTGAGGGTTGCTACCTTGAAACTGGCCATGGTGGGAGAATTTACACCATGGAAATTGGCAGTTGCTGCAAATCAGAAATGGTATCCCCAAACAAGTATGCTTGCTCTCTTTTTACTTTCATGGGGGCTGGCTGGTCTGGGGCTAACAGGGGTTGGGGAAGGACTATTAGATGCTCCCAACTGCTGGTATCTGCTTAAAGCCTTCTTCAAAAGCATGGAAAGCCATTCAGTCAAGTGCATGGTATCCCAGGAGTACCAAGGGGTCAACATTCCCTCCCCAACCCCAGGACCTCCCAACTGATGATGCCCATATCCCTCTAGTGACTTGTGGGATGATTCTGAGGCCGGCATTCGACCCAGTTCCCAGAGCTTCCCCGTGGCTTGAAACTCTAGTTACTCACGTAGCTGGCTTGATAACACACCCTTTATTCTCTGCCTCCTGCTCCTTATCTCATGTCCCTGCCCCCGCACCTACCAAATAAACTCATATTCAAAATCTTTTCTGAGAGTTTTGCTTCTGGAGACACCCAAACTAAGTGAGGGGCTGAGTGGGCAGGTCCACACTGCTTGGGCAGACAAGGGTGTTACTGCATTTGTAGCTCCACCTCTTGACCAGGAAACTTTGTGGCCATCACCCTGCCACCAGAGCCAAGGGCTGCTCCTTCTTTCAGAGACTTGATTCTGTGGGGTTGGTGGCCCTCCTGGCTGGTGTCAGAGCCAGCGACCCTGCCTACTGCACCACATTCCTGCCTTCCCTTACCCTCCCAGAGACAACTGTGCCTTCTCCATGCAACACCTTTACTCCATTACTCAAAGGAAGATGGAGCATCTGAAAGAGTTTTCCTGCAAGAAAGGAGTGAAATGAGCTCTCATCCTCATAAGTCTAGCACTGGCTAAGAGTGGCTCAGTCCTAAGTCTCAGAGGAGATATCACCTGGTCTCTAGCAGGCTAATACGAACTTGGCTGGAGGAATTCACAAATTCAGTTGGGTGTGATTGTGAGGTTCTTATCAGCAGTAACAGACTTGGCTAGCAAAACGTTCCAGAAAAGCAGTGTGTTTGAACTGGTTTGTTCCCAGCATCTGGCCGGGAATTGAGATTTTGAGCTGATATGTGATATGTTTGATCACCGGGAGCCAGTTTATCATTTTTCAAGATAGCTTCTGACTTAGAACTAAAGCCTGACTTTGGCTCCTGGGTGTGCTCAGAGCTAACAACTCTTTTGCATTCTCCAAAAGGGTGAAGAGAGGAAGTGAGGGGAGCAGTTAATGGGCAGGAGCTCAGGCAGGAGCTGATCCAGGAGCCGAGTTGGAGGGCAGGCAGGGGATGGCTCCTTCTAGCTCACTCCAATCCTGCCTAGTCCTTCCCAAACCCTACCCTTCCTCTGAGTTCTAAATATAGGTCGTGTTTTAAGACCTGCTTTGCTTTTTACCTTGGGTAAAAAGCTGTAGGCAGGAGCAAAGTGACCTGTTGAAGGAATTTAAAAGCAAATATATCCAAGTACACAATGTGATATTATTTCACATCTTGGGATGAAGGGAAAGTGGCCACCAAGAAGGGAAGCTGATTGTGAATGGATTTAATTCACTGCTGGCCCCCAGAAGTGTTATGGATTGGTTCACTCATCCCTAATACCTCAGTTAGTGGAAGATGGGAGATAAAGACTCATGACTGGCACCAGGGCTTTTTGAAGACAGTCATCTGTGCTGGTCTAGGGGCAGATGTGTTTGTTACATTGGCTGTGTGTACTCCAATATCAGCGATCTGACATTGGAGCACTTAGGCAGTGCAATTAGTACAGGTGTAAGAAGGTGAGTTTGTGTTTGTAATGGAACAACTATCACCTCTGTCCTTCTCCCTTTGCATTTTAGTAGAATCCATGCTCCATGTTTATTATGTAACTCAAAGAAGGACTCACATGGTTGTGTTTCAGGCAACAGAGTGGGCTTGGGTTGGGGAAGGGGGCATGTGAGGAGTGGGGTGTGTGGGGAGTGTGGGTGGCAAGCAGGGATGAGTGGTGAGGGATTTCTCAGGAATGTATTTGGCCCCCTTATGAATCACTCTGCACAAGCATCCAGCTATTGCCCTAGATGGAAGCTGGATCTTGATTCTGTTGAATCAACCGTGACTAAAAGATACAGTAGTTTTAATTTCCTGTGACTCATTAAGAAAGCCCTATTGGGCAAGGTTTGTTCTGCAGGCTGACTCCTTTAGCTGGAGTACTTCAGTTCTGCTCATGAGCACAGCGAAAAGACGCTGACTTGGACTACCAGATATGTCTTTTTCAGTCATCCTGGGGTGATATCTTGGGAAATAGGGGCTCCGATGATCTTTAATGGATCCAAGTTGGCTGATTCATCTTCCTGATTTAGAACCTCAGAGTACATTTAACAGGTATTTATTAAGCAGACACTGTGTGTCCAGCATGCTGAAGTTGTGCAAAAGAATGAGGAAGGTCTAAGGCACAATCCTCACCTTTATGGATCCAGGCAGAGCCCACTAAATGGGCTTGAAGCTCTGCTTCATTCAGGATCTAGGGTTAGCCATATTATATTGCACTTTGCAATGATGATGTCTTTTACTGCACTTATAAATGGCCCCAGAGGCTATTACTCAAAAGGAGTCAGCTAATAAATATGAGAAATAGTAATTATCTTGCTCTGGTTGCTGACTCTATGCAGCTGCTGAGAGGGGTCAGAAGGTCCCAGTTTGCTCAAGGTCTCCCCGGTGTATCTAAACTTTGTGATGACTGAATCGGGTGCAGGTGGGGGTCAGGGAGCAAAGGGAGTTGTGTTTGAATTCTCTTTCATAATGGGCTGCTTTTTTAAATTGGGTCTTGGTAGTGTGGTGTGAGTGCGTGTATTTAGTTTGGGCAACACCTCATAGTCCTTGTAGGTCAATCTTGGGTCACTCTCCATTGCAGTTGCAGGGTGATGGGCATTGATCTTGATTTTAGATCTTGGTAGCATCCACTGAGAGTGACTTTTGGACTAATCCATGCTTTAGGAAGTGTGGGAAACTACAGTCATGCTGTTCTTCTTCCTCTTAGAGTGTCCATTCTTTTCACTCAGTCCTTTCTCAGCCAACTTGCTAGTCGAAGAAAATGAGTCTGAATTTGGGAAAAACGGGCACAGTTAAGTCCTGGCACCATATCTATTCTAGATGGTCATCCTCCAGGCAGTTCCTACATTGAAGTGCATTGGGCCATATACTGCTTTGCCCAGAAGATGGCAAGGGGTTGCTAAAGTGTTTTGTATAATCCAAGAGGTACTGGAAACCTACCTTTTCCCCTAAAATACTTCTCTAACTATTTAAAGTTAGCTGAAATTCTATAAATAAAGCTTCAATTCCCTTTGACTTAAGCTTTAATTGGCAAATATCCCTGGCTTGGCAATAGAGTAAGTTTTAGCATTCATTTACACAGTGAGTTAATTTTTTAAAAGTCAGGATTATTGAGGTATCATTTACATATACTATACTTTTTAGATGTACAGTGCTATGAGTTTTGACAAATGTGTACAGTTATGAAACCACTATCACGATCAAGATATTGAGTATTTCCATACCCCCAAAGTCCCCCGTGCCCTTTAGAGTCAACCTTGCTTCCATCCGAGCCCCTGGCCACCATCCATCTGATTTCTGCCCCTTTTGCCTTTTTTTCAGAATGTCATATAAATGGAACCACATACTACATAACCCTTTGCCACTGTCTCCTGCTACCGATGCTTTGGAGGGTCACCAGTAGATTGCAGGACTCTGTGGTATGGAGGCTCCAATTTGCTCACTGTGAATGTGTTCTCAGATGCCTGCCAGGGAGAGCTTCCCCTGTGGGGGAATTGAGGGTGTCCAAGGAAGGTCAGTAAGAGGAGAAATGGCCAGGGATAAAGCACCCGACAGCATCACATGCCTCACAGATGTGCCTGGGCTGACATGAGCTGTGGTGAAGAAGAGGGTCCAGGGTCACCAACAACAGAAGCAGACCTTGAGGAATGTAAACCAGAGAGGAGGTTCTTGAAGGACCTTCCCAGAAAGGAGAGGCACCAGAGCAATTCTGGGGTTACATAGCAGGAACTGACAGACCACTTCACTGGGTACCAAGAGCACATCAACCACTTGAGTCCCGCTGTTAATGGTCAAAGTCTTGGGGAGAGAAGTTTATTCCACCAGAGGAAGGCAAAGTGCTGGGACCAGAGGAGGGGGGCAGAGCTGGGCTGCCAAGTAACAAATGTGGTCTTCCCCAGAGAAATACAAGCTCCCCCCAAATTGGAGTGGGTCTATCTACAGGGATGATGTAACTCCATGACCATGTTTTACCCAGGCCTGAGAACTTGTCTGGAATACACTTTATTTAATAATAATATTAATAATATAACAATGAATAAAATAATGATAATAAATACTATTTATTATTATCTGAGATGATATTTTCAGGGCTTTCCTCTTTGGTTTCCAGAGTGGTTTTCCTTCAGTGTTCCCACACTTATTTTACGTTAATATTCAGGATGAGTATTTTCATGCTATGCTTGTACACACATGTGTATGCTCATTTACATGCCTTGGGCTCCTTGGTGCTGCTTGCATCTTTACATTATTTCACCTTTGGCATCTCTGGACTTTGTTCTTAGACAAAAGAATGAAGAGCTCATCTGATTTTCTTGTCCCAGAGCCTGCACTCTGGCCTGGGAGCCCCCATCAGAGCTGGGAAAACAGCTCTGCATGCTTAAGAATATAGCCTAACCTCTCTCACCTCAATTTTTCTGCTTGTGAAATAAACATTCTAGTTTTTATGTTTAATTCTTGCAAGCGGCAATTTTGTGTAAAACTTAAGCTGTCTAGAACACATGGGAAAATGTTACTGGAAATGTCTATTATGATCCATCAGTAGGACAAGTTGTATAGATCCATTGTACATTAATGGTCTCCAATATATTTTTATGTGTCTATGAGTGTTTTAATTATGCCAAATAATATTATAGTGAAACTTGTGCCTGAAATATATGTTTGATCCCAAATTGATCGGGTTTAGGGAAAAGGGAAAAACATACATTAGTATGTCACCTTTGACATTATGTCCTACTACTGAGACTAACAGAGATAACCCACTTCCCTAAGGTCATTCACCTGTTAAAGACACGGCTGGTATTTAGTCTCAGCTCTTTTGTGTTTTTGCTCTGAATTCTTTCTTGAATGGAACCACTTCTATGATTTTGAGCCTTACCAGACATTTAACTACAGAGGGCAGAGGCAGCCAAAGGTTGTGAAACTTTTCTACCTTTTCCCTTAATGGTTAGAAATTGGTGATCAGAAACAACAAATACATGTCAACGTTGTTGAATACGTAGATGATTTTGGGCTCCAAACAGATGTGATCAAAAGAGCAAATTATGGCAAGTCTCCTATGTTAAACATTTCCTGAAAAGAGCGACAAAGAGGGTCCAGGAGTGGTGAGGGAAATGTGGTATTATGTTAATATTTATGTTTGGCTGTAGTTCACCAAAAATGAAGGTTGATCCAGTTCCCTCTTCCAGAATGTGTATAATTTGGCAGATGACAAGAACAACATTTGCTTCTAATCACCCATCCATCTTAATAATGCCGAACAGATACAGCACAGAATCTATTGCAAAGCAGCCGGCATTTCCTGACATTGGAATCTTTGCCAATTTGAAAGAAGATCTTGAATCCAGGGGGAGCTACATTTTTATGTTTTTGATCATGATCTTCTTAGAATATACTTATTAGGGCCATTTGTTGACAACATGAAAAATTAACAAATTATGTTGTTAAAGCATAACAAAAGTTTAATGGCTTCATTAGAGAACTATAAAGTCTTCTTTAAGAGAGAACTATTGTGGTGTTTGAAAGCAGGAATTATTTACTGAAGGATTCTTCAGGGTCTAATTTCTAGAACTGAGGCAAAGCTCAACTATTGTGATAGAAAGAATGAAAAAACAGTGAAACAGGAGCAAAATTTTTGTATGTTCAATGTCAACAAAGTCCCTTAGTACCTAAGAAATTCATCAGTTATGTGAGTCCACTGAGTTTTTTTTTAAAGCTAAAAAAGGGAGGCCAATTACTGTAAGAAGTTCTACTTTCTTTCTAAGGTGGGAAAGAAATTGTTTTGTTATTTTGAGCTTGGTGTTGGACGCTATGCCAGGGCAGGGATTATTGTGTGGGAAAGAAGGACAGGAGTACATCAGGAAGGCTTGTCACTCAAGTCCTTCTAGAAGACCCTTACTTTTAGGCACAGATTTATTATTATTATTATTATTATTTTACTGGGAGGTCCCAGGGATCGAACCCAGGTCCCTCCATATGGGAGACAGACGCCCAACCATTTGAGCCACATCTGCCCCCCATTATTATTATTTTAAGTAGAAAAGTTGTGAGCTTACAAAACTCACAAAATCATGCATAACATAAGGATTCACACACATCACACCGCCACTAGCACCTTGCATTGTCGTGGAAAGTTTGTTACAAATGATGAAAGAACATCATCAAAATATTACTGCTGGGAGTGAATGTAGCTCAAATGATTGGGCATCTGCTTCCCACATACAGGGTCCTGGGTTCCATCCCCGGTGCCTCCTAAAAAGATAAAATTACTGCTACCTATAGTCTATAGTTTGCATTTGGTGTATTTTTTCCACAGATCACCCTATTATTAACACCATGTATTATATTGTACACTTGTTATAGTTCATGAGAGAACATTCTCATACTTGTCCTGTTAACCACAGTCCATCATCCACAGGTTCACTGTGTTATACAGTCCCATGCCTTGTACAATCCATCCAAAGTGTACACTTAGTGGCTCTCTATTTCATCAGAGTTATGCTGACCTTTCTAGAATGCTTTCATCACTCCAAAAGGAAAAAAATCCCATAACCCTCTGTATCTTCTCTGCCATTGATGCAAAAATATTACAATATTACCATTAACTATAATCCACAACTAGGCACAGACTTTGCTTGCTACACACCCAAGGGATACGCATGTGGCACTCTGTAGAAGTGAGAGGAAACACTGCCTAAATATACTGAAGCTAAAAGGTCTAAGGGGTCTGCCTCCAGGTCTCACTGCAAGGGTCGAATGCAGCTGCCTCCAGGAAAGAACAGTTATGGGGATGGGTGAGAGGTGGGAGTAAGTTCTTAGCAATATCCTAAACCATTTGCCAGTTTGGGAAATCTGCTGATCATTGTAATTCAAGCAGATTGAGACAGTTATCTGAAGAGCTCTACTAAAATCAGGCCAAAGTATATTTTGATCTCAATATTGCAGATAATTGTGCTATAGTGGGAAGAACTCCGAACTGGAAGTTGGAACCTCTGGAAACCTCCAGTTTCTCTTCTATAAAATTAGGGTTCTTACTTAGCTTGAAAGTATGTGCATCTGTACAATCTGTGTTTGTGTATTTTGTGTGTGAACACACATTCCCTGAGGCAGAACACTGTCAAGTTTGTGAAATTGTGGAATAGTGGAACCAGGACAGGCATTTCCCGGTGCTTCCAGATCAATATGGTCAATCCTGGGGGCCCCCCTTAGAGGAAAAGCCATCTTGATACGCTCGGAGTGGACTTTGTCTGAGTTCTTTTTTGTGTATGTGTGTATGAGGGAGATTGACTCACATGGACTCACAAATGGGAGTCACAAAATTAGAAGGGACCTAAATAAGGTTCCTTATCCATGAAATAAAGAAATTTCATTAAATCGGTGGCCGGGGCTCACCCAGCAGGCTGCAGAGCGTGGAAATCAGGTCTCCCTACACACTTGTTCAGGGACAGTCACCCTCCAGCCCGGGTTTCCAGTATTTTGCACGCAGAGTTTTCTAAAGCAGAAAGGGAGTTCTAGATTGAAGATGTTGGAAGAGACCGTTTAGAACGTGCGTGCAGCTTCAAGGGGCTAAAGTCAAGCCCGGAAGGCAGGCGCCTTGATCCCGCGCCTGCGAAGTCTGGCCTGTGGGCCGGCCCCAGGCCGGCGTCCTAGGCCGAGGCGCAGCTGGGGCGTAGGACAGTAGGCGTTTTTCTTGCACCCGTTTGTCCGCCGCGACCCAGAAAGCTCCTAAGGGAAGGCAGCGGCAAAGCGCCGAGGGAGCCAGGGAGAAGCGGGGACCAGGAAGAGGCTCTTTGAAAACGGATCCGTGGAGCCCTAGCCCCATTTCCCAGGCCCGCGAGCTCCAGGCTGGCCTGATAGGTGTCAAAGGGCGTTTCCCAAACCAAACAATCCCTCGCCCTCGTCACTCCCCTCCCCCTCCCTCCAGACACAGTCTTGGCCGCTGCCTCCGCCAAGGGTCTCCCGGCGCCCCACAGCCTGTGTTTGCACAGGTGGGCCGCAGCCCCTGCGGGCGCCTGGCGAGGGGGCTCAGGGAGGGGCGCCCTGGGCCGCGGGCTCCCCACGCGCCCCGAGTCCCGGGAGCACCTCCGGGCGCCTCCGAGGAACCCAGCTTCTCCGTAGGGCTCTGGAAGGGACCATCTTGGTGGGCTGAAGCCCGAGGCGGGGTCCTGCATGCCCCTCGGGCCTCTGCTGGGCCGCATGGATCGTGGAGGACGAGAGGGCCAGGACGCGCGGCCCCGCTGGAGCGAGAAGTGTCGTCTCCTTTGGAAATGGCAGCTGCGGCGCTCTCCTGCTTCCTGAGGCCCATCCGGCCCCGCAGGGAGAAGCCAGGCTCCTGAGGTTGGGAGTGCGGGGCAAAGAAGGGCGGGGAGCGGGGAGCGCCGCGGGACCCGGCGTTGGCTCAGCTGGGAACTGGTCACCCGCGAGGGGCCGAGCGTCTGGGTGCGAGCAAGAGGGAAGGGGGCCCCCGGACAGTACCTTGGAGGAGGGTCCGAGCAGCTGGAGCCCCGGGGATTCACTAGGAAGCATTTCTGTGAGGGGCAAGGAAAGAACAGCTGTGGCACCTTTCCCCACTGCTCTTTAGCTCTTTGAAATACACAGATCAGCGGTGGATTTTAAATATCCTTTGGCAGAATTGTCTTCATGTATCAATTTAGAAATGAAGACCGTGGTTTTGCTGAAATGGTTTGGAAAATGGGCAGCCTCTTGCCTCTGAAGGCAAGACAGGTAGTTGGAGAGAAAGAGTCTCCTGGAATCAAGGTGCTGATTCCTGCTCTTTCCGTCTTAAAGGGTGTATTCAAGAGAAAAGCTAACTAGTGGGAGTAGGGCACCTGATCATTTCAACTGAGTGAATAAGTCCCCCTCCTACCCCCACTACCATGCTGGTCTGTTTCAATTTTATTTTCTGACTTAATTACTGGCCTTGTGGGTGTAAATTTCCACTTAAATATCTACTTTTTTTTTTGTCATAATTCAACCATATTATTATGACTATTCATAACTGCTAAGTAGATATAACATCTGCCAAGACTCCATCTAGACTAAGGGATGTATTTCCTCCCTCCCATTAGTGCAAAAGACAGCATTTGGAATTAAAATCCACTTTCTTTTCCCCATCGCAGTATTTTGATTCCCAAATAATTCTCCTTCTTGATGAAAATGGGATCTATGTAAGAAGCACGGGGGCAATGATGGGACTGAAATTCCCATTCTCTGAATTTCTCCGCCTGTATTAGGGCAACACTGCCTGTGATTTTACAGAGAAACAGGTGTTTACCCTGTTTTCTGGCACATCCACCTATTAAAACTTTCCCTTACATTTTAACTGTGTCTCCTGCACAGGGTCCACTCATCTGCAGGTGGCCTTTTCAGAGTAAAACTAAAATAAGTCTGTCACCCTCCCCCCACCCCCATTGATATCTTCACAAATGAGGGGAGGGTGATAAAAAAAAAAAAGAAAGACTGATTGATTAATACCCAAATGAACTTTTGCATTCCTAAAAAAGGTGGTTTTGTTTTGACAAAAATTCTGGCATTCAAGTTGCTCTTAAAACCACCCTGAAACCTTTTTTGGTGTGTTAAGATAGTCCTACCCCAAGATTAAGTTTCAGAAGCAATTATCTGAAAATGTATGCTGGCTATAAGCTTGTTCATGGCCAAGGTCCCTGTTAGGGAAGATTAGCGTTTTTTCCTGGTAACTCTTTGAGTGACTTCTTACAGGGTATACTGGTTTCTAGTTTAAGAAATTCTACTGATGCAATTCCCACTTTGGCAGTCTGTACAGCAATATGTAAGGTAAGGAAATCTGCAGCCCTCCCCTCCCTTACCTTTATTGAATTATTCAAGAAAATATTCTGACCCTTCAGGAAGTTTCTTGGGGCCCAAACCTGAACTGATTTTGGGGAGTAAAAAGCTATCCATCCCCAACCCATAACCACAAAGTGCTTAAGTCAGTTGTGAATTTTATTAAAAAATGAGCACTATGCCTGGATTTCATAAAATTTCTACAGGAATATGTACACAGACACAAATAAAATAATATTAAAAATTAAAAAAAATCACACTTGCTTTCACGTGGCAGTGGTCCTGGCACCCCACATAAGGTTAGTTATTTCTTTTTTTTCTTTTTTTTTCTTTTAAGGAAACTGCTTGGCCCAAGGAGACTGCACTTAGAGACCATTGAACCTCTAATAAAGCTGTAGACCGTTGCCTGCAACATTTTCAATTCAGGTTTTAAAAATATATAAATAATTTAATTACAAAAACCCAACAACATTTTTTTTTCCTCTCTTGGCAAGACTCTCTGACGCCTGTCTCGCACTCAGTCATACCTAGAAATGCATACATACGCGGAGGGGGGACCCACAAACCCCAGACAGTAGTCGTGCCATTTATCTTGTGGGCGGTTCCCTGATGTGCTCTTTTTTTTTTTTTCCTTTTGTCTTTTCTTTCTTTTAACTATTATTATTATTTTTTTTTGCTGAGGGCTAAATCAATAGAATGGAAGGTGCCACAAAAGTAGAAGTCTGGGCAGGGATGACAGGAGCCTGTTAAAGTGAAAGAAAGAGCCAGGCTCGGTCAGGGAACTAAAACAATCATAAAGAATTGCTTTGGTCCTCTGTAAAGTCCTATAAAAGACGAAGGAAAATATCCTGGACTAAGTTAAATCACTTCTGTAAAAAAAATGTTTGAGCTTTAAGGCACGTTTGATGGCGATTTTTTTTTTTTTCCAGTCTCTTTTCCTGCGGACAGAAAGTGCAAAGCCCCAGAGCGGAATCCCTCGCCTTCCCCGCCTCCCCAGGGCGCCCCCCCGCCCCCCTCCAGCCCCGCGCCTTCCCTCAGGCCAGGAGCGTCTCCCCCGGGTGCGGCGGGTGCGCGCGGGGACCTCGGGCCGGGGCCGCCTGCAGGGCCGCGGGCAGCCGCAGGGGGCAGTACAGCTGCGGGCCGCCGAAAGGCTTGGCGGCGGCGGCGGCGAAGGAGGCGAGCAGGAGCGGCTGCGCGCGTGGCGGCGGCTCGGCGCGGGGCGCGGGGCCGGCGGCGGGCTCGGGGGGCCCGTACGCATAGATTGGCAGCAGGGCAGCGGCCGCGCTGGGGAAGAGCGCGGGGGGCGCGGGGCAGGGCGCGGGGCCCGGGGGCGCGCAACTGGCTCCCCACAGCACCAAGGGCCGCGCCTGGGCACCCGCGGGCGCGTCGCGGCGGCTGCGGAAGGGCGTGCTGAGGATGCTGTCGATGGCGAAGGGGCTGGAGAACTTGCGCGCGGGGCTGGCGCCCTGGTCGGCGCGGGCCGGCGGGGACGCGTGGGGCGAGGCGGGGGCGGGCGGGTGGACGGCGTCCTCGTCCGGCGGCGGGACCGGCGCGCGGTGGCCCAGGCGCTTGCGGCGGCGGCGGAAGACCCCGTCGGCGAAGGTGTACTCGCTGTTGGGGTTGAGCATCCAGTAGTTGTCCTTGCCCCAGGGCCGCGAGGGGTCGCGCAGCACCTTGACGAAGCAGTCGTTGAGCGAGAGGTTGTGGCGCACCGAGTTGCGCCAGCCCGTGTAGCTGCCGCGGAAGAAGGGGAACTTGCCCATGAGGTACTCGTTGATCTCGGCCAGCGTCAGGCGGCCGCCCGCCGAGTCGCGGATGGCCATGGCGATGAGCGCGATGTACGAGTACGGGGGCTTGGGCCGCCGCGTGTACGGCTTGCCGCGCCCGCCCGCGCCCCCGCCGGGCCCCGCCGCGCCGCCCGCCTCCGGGGTCCCCTCGTCGGCGCCCGCCCCGCCGCCCGCGGCTCCCTCGCCGCCCGCCGCGGCCGGGCTGTTGGCCGCGCAGTCCCCGTCCGAGCCCAGGGAGTCGTCGCCGCCCGCCGACAACGGAGACGGCGCGTCGCCGCCGCCCGCGCCCTCCGGGTCACTGCCCTGCTTGTCCCCGCTGGGCGCGAAGCCCTCCAGCTTCATCCTGCGCCTTCCCGGCACCGTCCCCGTCGGCGTCGTACCCGCAGTCTTGGGAAGCCGGTGCCAGGGCAGGGGTGGCGACCTGGGACCGGTGGCTGCCCTTTCTTTCCCGGGAGGCTGCCTCCTCCGAGAGACGGTCACTTTGCCGTAGACGATTCGGATTCCGCTGGGGTTGGTCTCGGGAGGGCTGTGGCGCGTGGTGGTGGGTTGGGAGGGGCGGAGAGGAGGAGTTGGGTGGGCACTGTCTTCAGTTACAGGCTGGGAGAGTTTTGGAGGATGCGTGCGGGGTGCGGTGACACCCTGGGGCCCAGGCTGCGGGGGGGGCGGGTCGTCTGCTCGCTGCAGGGAAGAAGCGTGCGCATCTGCTCTCCGTTAAGGACGCCAGGTGCTGGTTTCTTCCCGAGGGCCCAAGTCCAGGGCAGGCGTCCTCGGGACCCGGAGGTGGTGGTGGCCGGGGTCGCGTGCCGCCCTGGGGACAGGGTGTCGGCGCCTTAGCCTCGATCGCCCGCGGAGCCGAGTGCCCGAGGTCGTGGCGCCGGCAGCCTCCTTCCCGGCCCCGGCCTGGCGGGACGCATCTCGGAGCTGGCCGGCCGCGCGCCGTGTCGCCTCCACCTTCGGCCCGGCCCAATATAAGCCCGCGACAGCTCGGCGGGGGCGGGGCCTGCGCCGACGGAGGGGTGGGGTGGGACGCGCGGGCCAAGGTGGCCGCGGCTCCAGGCGGCCAGGCAGCGCGCTCCCCCTCCCGGGCCCGCTGCCGCGCGGCGCTCTCACAGGTGGTTTGTTTGGGACCTGTCCGGCCTGCCCTTCCCTTCCGGCTACTGGGGTCCTGGGCGCGCGGCGGGGGTGTGCGTGTCGTGTGCTTAGTGGTGGCCCCGCCCCGCGCGCTCCTGCACTCAGGTGGGAGCCGGCGGCCGCAGGCCTCTCTTCTAGGAGACCCTGCGCTCTGCTGTGCTGGGAAGTGAGTCAGCGAGTACGTGTGGCGGCGGGGACGGGCTGGGCAACTCCGGTGACAGTCCGAGGGGAGCAGGAGAATTGCTAGGACCTGCGACCTTCCCACCCTGCACGCGACGGGGTTTGCTTCTTTTGAAAACCAGCCCTCACGTCACGACGAAGTACTGAACGACAGACGCTCCATAGACTGCCCTTTGCAGTGACCTTTCACGGGAGTCTGAAGTGTGCTGCTTCCTGGGATTTCACTTGCAGGGACTGGTTCTTTTTCTTTTCTTTTTCTTAACGAGCGAAATCCTGGGCTTGAAATTGTATGCGCCTTTTTGGATGACCTTGATTCTTTTTCTCTAAGTGGTCTCCGGAGTTCACTTTTTCTTTTGCCTTACCTTGCCTCTATCCTTACCTGGCCGGCGGCTCCTGGGAAGGGCAGCCGTGTTCCCCCCCACCCCTTCTGGGCGAGTCTCCATCGCAGCGGAGCGCTTCGCTGGGGTTCAGCCAATTGAGACCAACGGCCGGGAGAGCCAGAGAGGGGTTCCCTGTGGACCGGCGGGGACCAGGAGCACGACCTGTTTTACTGTTTTGTCTCCCCAGTACTGCTTCTTTGGGACTCTCGTTGCTGTGGTTTGGTTGGCTGCGAGATCTGATGGTCCGAAAATGAGGGGAGACTTTTTTTCCCCACCCCCAGGACACCTCGGGAGCGGCGCCGGGGTCCGCTGGAAGCGTGCGCCTCCAGCCCGCCGCCCTACTGGGCCGATGGGGTCCTCCTTTTTCCTGCCTTTGTTGCAGGTCGCGACCGAGCCGCGAGGACGTGGGCGCTCACCTTTGATGTTTATTTTATTACTTTTCCACCATTTGTGTAGAAAACGTACACAGTCCTCTCTTATCTTTATTCAAGGAATTTAAAAGGCATTCAGAAAGGGGTGGGCAGAGTGACAGCCCTGTCGACGGCTCTGTTATTTTTGTGTTGGGGAAAGGATCACGTTTACAGATTAGATCGACGTTTATTAGGTGTGTTCAGCGGGGTAAGGGAGGGTGAGATGCGAGGTGGGCCCCGCTCCAGCCCTGGACCTGGAGAGGGGGTGGGCTGGGACAAGATACCTATTGTATCCATTTAGCCAGGGATAAAAGGCATTAGTAATGAGCACCACTCTCGCTTGAATTTCCAGAGGTGGGCAGGACAGGAAAACTAATGCCTAGCTTACAGGTAAGACAGTCCAGGAGGGTTAGGGTGGGGACCCAGGGCTGCCTGCAGTCTAAGGGAGGACACCGGCTGACTCTCCAGGGCCAAGATGTGCTGCTGATGCCAATTTCCACTTTAGAGACTGTACAGGTGAATTGCCGTGCAGGCCAGAAGCCACTTGGCGCCACCACCCCTGACCCTCAGACTGCAGCTCCCTACCCTGGCCTTAGGCAACCACTGCTCACCTGCAGCTCTCCCTGCACTCCCCCTTTTGCAGTAACACCCACACTTGTTGCAGACGCTTCCCCTGGACCTGGGCTTGCAGTCCAGGTTCTCTGTTCCCGCTACGCTATGTGACCTGCAGGCCTTTTGTCCTCTTGTCACCCCTCTCCTACAGCATCCTCCTACCCCACTCCCCTTGCAGCCCAACCTCTGCTTGCAGTACCCCCAGCCGCAGTTCCGGGGTCACCACCTTAGTCTGGACGTTCCGGTGAGCTGCGGCCTGTTGATGGGAGAGGATGGGAGAGGACTGGAGAGGAGAGAAGGCTATGGGCCCACTTCCTCTGGTGTATTAGGTGCCCTGAGGTCTACCCTTTTGGGCTTCTTTGCCTCAGTTTCCTCCTTAATGAAAAGAGGCTGATGAGAATGAACTTCAAATTCCCAGTTCTCCCCTCCTGTGGAAAGAGGAGTGTTTTTTGCTGGTGTGAAGGTAGATCCCCACCTGCCCACGTGTACATTCCCCTTTTCTTGTCTCCCCCCTCCCCCACCTGCAGCCCCAGCTGTGGGGGACACTTGCCTGGCCTGATCCCTGCCAGCAGACTATTTCTAGAAATGTGATCTCAGGTGGGCAACTATAGCAGGCCTTCTGCTGGTCCTAGGCTGCTGCCCTAAGGGCCTGGAGCCTGGAAAAGTTTGGGGGAAAAGGACTTGGGTAGAGGTGGGAGAATTCTCTGCAGGAAAACCTTTTCTATTTTCAGAATGTCTCAGAATTTGGAGATTGGAATGGGCAGGTAAGAGGAGCTGCCTGCAGCTGCCTACCTGGACTTTGGAAAGGAAAGCCCAGAGTGTGAGTATGGTGGGAGGTGGGCTACCTGGGAAGGGTAGAAAGACCCCAGGAATTAGAATGTGAGCTCCACGAGGGCAGGTTCTTGTCTTTTTTCTTCACTAGCATCCCCCATCTTTGCCACATTGTAGGCAGACAGCACCTATTTGTTGTCTGTGTCGTGTTGTGCCATTCACTGAGGACCTGATGCATTTATCTTCGCATCAAGACCCGAAATAAAACTGCTCTTGCCTTTTGTGCTTGACATTGGTCTTGTTATTGTCTTTGTTGTTGTACATCCGGGAAATCTATTCCCGGCTATACAAACAAAAACGGAAATGGACAGAGAGCAGCACCCATCCACTGCACCGCTATCCTCACCATCCTCAATGCCGCGTCCCATTTAAGAGTCCAAGCACTGGAAAAAAATTCCCTTGCATTCCCTGGTTAGTTCATAAGTTCCCCAGAAATGCTTGGAGATTTCTGCTACCTAATTCTCAATCCATTGGGAGTATGCTGTAGATGGATAAATAATAAAAGCCCAGGTGGAGTCTGACCTGATACTTGCAGGTATTCACTACCCAAAAGCTTGTTTTTTTCCCTTGCACTTTAATCATTATGGATATAAGTGTAAACCGTGGCCAAGAATGAATCTACATTTCCTTGATCTTGTGGCCTCCCTGCAGTGATTTCAGGTAAAGGAAGATATTGCCTGTATCTCCAGACATTAACAACTTAGTTAACTATGGAAACCAGCTACAAATTTAAATCTTTCCCTGATTTGATAATGTTTTTGGCCCCGTTCCTAAAATCTAAACAGGGGAGGAAATAATTTCATTCCTAAAATACTAAGGTAATTCGGCAGCCTGCACATTGACTCCAAATGGAACTACTGATGATTTGTCCCATGCATCCAAAGTGCACCACAACTTCTAGCACTAAGGGAGCCCAGACATGGCCCTGAGCCCTTCACCCAGGCAGCCCAGGAGCAGCTTTGAGTTTCTCACCATGTTAACCTCTGCTGGTAGCCATGCTCTGGATCCAAAGAGAAGGTAAACTTACTATTGGTTTCCAGTGGGACCTGGGACTCTAGATAAGTCTATATTACAGTGCTGTTAAAGCACAGAGATGGGTCAAGAGCCCCAGGGCATATCTGAATGAGTGCAAAGTCTCTAAAAGTCTCTAAGGGGGGAACAGAGAGGGTCCCAACTTGGGGGCTGGAAGTCAAGTGGCGGTGAGGTTCTTTTCAAAGATAAAGCACAGCCTCCTCTGTATCCCTTTCTTCTCTTCTCCTAGTGATAGCACATGGGAAGAAAAGAATACCTTGTGTTCTGTATATACATACATATATATATATACATATTTCCACCTCTTTCTAAATATGTTTTAATAGAACTGGGCCTGTTAGTTTGCTATTTGTTGCATTTATTTGAGAGATCTCCTTTTGGTCCTCCATCCCCTGGAGATGATCCAGGATTCCAAGATCTGGTGGGACATTATTGACCAAGGGTAGATCCAAGAGTTGTGCTTGAAGTTTTCCTTTTGAGAGTCCAGATGCCCCAACCAGCAAGAAACCCCTTGAGCTTCCATCGAAAGGAGGAGTTCTTGGACCCATGTAAAAGCGCTAACTCTAGCTAGTGGGTCCTGAGGAGGGGCTAGTGGCAGGGCACAGACCTAACAGTGATGAGGAAGAGAGAAAGTAGCTAAAGTCAAATTGGGGAAGTATAAAGAGGAGGATAGAAAATGTACAGATACAAAATAGAATACTGAGGGAGAGGGGCTGCCTGATGCTGTGTATCAGAGAAAAAACCCTAAACACACTAGCACTGTGAGAAAAAATTATCAAGGAATGGAAGAAAGCCCAGGGGTGATTTATTACAATAGGTTGGTGGCTTTGGTACTAGGATAATGGAGTCCATCCCTTCAGAACTGACCAAATCTGGGGCCCTCATCACCCAATGTCAGACCAGCTTCCTATTATTAGGAGTTCTTTACATTTTGAGTTTTAAAATATGAGCCAGATAAACTTAGCTTCCCTTTGCAATGAATTATCCATTCCCCTCTTTTAACTTGTGAGGCTATCAACTTCCATAATGAATTAACAACCAGACTCCTGCGCCATGTTTGTCAAGAGGACACTGTTTCGGTGAGGGGACCTGAGCTTGGCACCTTTGACTCCTGTGCCCTGGATTGCTCTATTGGTACTGCTGTCATATGCATCTGGGCAAAAGAGGGGCAGGTAACAAAGGAAATTGAGTTAGTATCCTTGGATATACAAATATCAGGATGCACAACCAGTCATGCAGATGGGCAGACAAAGCAGAGTCCGTGCAGGGCTCCCACTCATCCCTCCCCGTGGAGCCAGGGAAGGTCTGTGTCATTCCTGCCTTGGCCAGGAGTCCCAGCACCTGGTCCCAGAATCTAGGTATGTACATATCCTTATTAAATGTTCTTTGTCTCTCCCATTCCTTCTCATCTATGGGGAGGACACACAAACACACACACACACACACACATCCATATCTTGCAGGGATAGACTATCTCCAGAAGTCCAGATGGGCAAATTCCCTGGCACCCATCAATGAAGCAAAATTTCCAGGTGAAACTGTCTTCCTTTCCCAGGAAAAGTGTATACAAGTCCTTGAGTGAATGGGAGCCTTCCTGGGGCCATTTAATCTGGGCCGGTGATTAAACTCCGGACCTCGCATGTGGGAAGCCAGTGCTCAACTACTGAGCCACATTGGTTCCCCTGAGTTGGTTTTTGTTTGTTTGCTACTTGTTTTTTTGTTTTTAGGAGGCACTGGAAACCAAACCTGGGACCTCCTGTATGGGAAGCAGGTGCTCAACCCCTAGAGCCACATCCACTCCCCCATTTAATCTTCTTATATGGCTAACCCCCTTAGGCAGTGTTCTAGGAAGAAAGAAAAAAGTCAAGAACCTCTGTTCTTCTTCTAGAAATTTGGGCAGGCGTTGACTACACATTTGGGTTGCCCAGAGAGGGTAAAAACCTTATGAGCAAGTCATATAAGAAAGATTGTGATAGAGTTTGGAAGAGAGTCTATCTATTTATTATTTATCTATCTATCTTCATCATCATCATCATCATTATCATCTATCAACCAACTTTTATATGGAAAATTTCAAACATATACCAAAGTAACAGTATAATTAATTCTCATGTAACCATCATCTAGTTCAACAATTATCAATTAATTTATGGCCCATCTTGTTTCCTCTATATCTCTCTTTTCCCCCTACTTCCCACCCTCTACTAGGTATTTGTGAAGCAAATCCAAGGCATTATATCTTCAGTAATTACTTTAATATCTCTAAAAGACATTAACGTTTCTTTAACTAAAAATATAACCACAGTACCATTACAGAACCTCAAGAAATCATCAGTGTTTCCATAATATTACCAAATACCTTGTTCATATTTAAATTCCCCCAGTTGTCTCATTTTAAAGAGACTGATTTGATTGAACCTGATTCCAAACAAGGACTTCTCATTGTATTAAGCCTGTAAGTCTTGTAAGTTGCTAAATCTATAGATCCTCCTTTCCCATTTAAAATTTTCCATTGCAACTTATTTGTTAAAGAAATTGGGCTGCTCGTCCTGCAGAATTTTCCTGTAATTTGGATTTTGCTGATTCCATATCATGGTGTTGGTTAACATGTTCTTCTCTTCCCTATATTTCTGGTGAATTGATACTTAGATATGGAGGCTTCAGCATATT